>JAWNNQ010001213.1:270000-429759 GCA_035044765.1 Leucophenga montana
CTACATCGCTTCATACACATCTACTAGTGAGCGTGTATCACCCACTTTTTGGGATAGCCCCTATTTAAACCCCACTTTTATGAGCTTTTTAGAGCTTCGGTTCAATGTTTTTTTAATGTTTTTTCTTGTTTTTTTTTTTGTCACAACTCCTTGTTTTGACTTCAAATATTGCTTTCTACAAACTTTATTACAAAGTATGCTAATAATTTGTAAGGCAAACCAAGGCATACTATAAAATTATGACAAATATTACGAAAAAATTCACAACTGAAATTGTTCTTTTACCACTGCAGTAAAATGGTTGCCAGTTATATCTTAAGACGCGAACACGATATTATATAAGACTTTTGAGACAACATATAGAACGCCAAAACAAAGGTTTATACCAATTTATAGCTTATCTTTCATTCCGAGATGAAACCCTAATATGACTGGGCTACAGCGCACGATCTTCCTGAAAATGATATTGGATGTCTCCATTCCCAGCTGCACAACTACTCTGCCCAATGTGAAAATTATGTGAGTGTAGCGGTCCAAATGGGAACAGATGAAAGCAAAGCCTGACAGCAAAGATGAAAGCAAAGAATGCGATAGAGAATGTAAGGGGATGCAGCTTTGCACTTCTCAGAGCCGGTCTCCATAATGCGCAAGACAATTATATATACGATTGAATTGTCACCGATATCCTTCAAAATCGTGCTTATAACGACCAGAATCATGTGCGCAGATATTCAATGGTCTGTAAACGCAAAGAACTTCTTAACAATGGAATAAGGTACATAGGCACCTCGTCTCGGGGTCACACCTCTACAATTTCCAATGTCGAGACACACCCAGAGCTGTGCCACAGCAGAAAGCCGATGTTTTCAATGATGTTACGGTACTTGCTTATTTCCACGCGTTTGTCCTTGGAACACACGTCGTATAGCCATTGGTAAATCAGCATTTGCTCCTCTAAACGGTTTGCCATAATTCCAAAAATGTTGCTTAATTGGCAATTTAATAATTTCAATCAATTGAAGGGAAAGCTAGTTAACTTTCTTATAATCTAATATGTTTTGTGACACGGAAAAAATTGTAAGTACGTACATACGTATGTACATATGAGAAACTTTTTATAATGATAAAATACTGCTTTCATACTTTAATTATGATTTTAAAATTGCTATCAGGGATGCGAAGTTTAGGGACCCAAAATTCTATCTATCGGTCAAGGCCGCTCGTGGGAAAGAGCACCATTCGGTGTAGTTTAGTGCGCGCCCCACGCCAGTCGCTGCCAATCCGGAGCTTCTTCAGGTCATAATAGACCTGATCTTGCCATCTTAAGCTCGGACGTCCTCTCTGTCGTCGTCCACCAATCAACTTCAGGTTTCCGTCGTAAACCTTTAGTGCTGGAGCTTCGGGGTTCATCCGGATGAGCTGACCAGCTCAGTGCAGCCGCTGGAATTTAATGCGCTGGACTATGTCATCCTCATCATACACCTCATACAGCTCGTGGTTCATACGGAAGATCGTGCGCGACCGTTCTACGTATGGGCATTGGCGTAAGAAGTACTCCATCAAAAGATTGAAAAAGTCGCACGATAAAGCATCACCCTGCCTGAAACCTCTCTTGGTATCAAAGGGTTCGGAGAGGTTCTTTCCTACTCTGACGACGCTTTGGGTGTGTGATAGCGTCGTCATGCAAAGCCGAACGATCTTTGCTTGGATACCAAGTTCAGATAGGGCGTTGAAGAACTTCGTTCTTATCGGCGTGTCGAAAGCGGCCTTATAATTGACAAATAGGTGGTGTGTGTCTTTATTGTACTCATGGGTCTATTCCAAGATTTGGCGTAACGTGAAAGTTTGGTCACTGGTCGACCTCTTTGGTCTGAAGCAACACTGATACTGGCCTTTCAGTGCATTCGCGTTTACACAGTACGCGGGATAGAATTTTGTACCCTATTGAAAGGAGACTTATTCCTTGTTACGGAACATTGATCGATCGTACGACATGCACTTTGCCACGGCTAGCAGCGGCTCAGGGTAGAGTTTTTGACCAAGTCCATGTCGTCGAGGGCCGAACACTAAAATTTGTTTACATCAAACAAAACACACAACGACAATTTAAATTAAAAAAAAAACGAATATTTACCACAAACAACAAAAACATATTGGATCCGGGTGTAGTTATCCTTTAGAGGTGTGCCGTACCAACCTTGAGCAAGTGCCTCCTTACTGCACTGCTCCCTAGTCATCAATTTATTTCATTAATATTCTTTTTATATTACGCAAAATCGCCATTCTAGCTTGATGTAGTCGACCCGCCGGAGATTCGAATTCCACAGACATTATTATATTTTCTTAGCCATTAAATTTTAATCATATATAAAAAAAAGATTAACTCTATGAAAAAATCACAAACACAAAATTTCAGCCTCGCCACAAAAGAAAACACTTACGGTATAAATAGCCAGTGTATTACTTGAGATTTGACCCTTTATGGTGGATCGCACCAAAAAAAAGTTAATAAAATACTTATTTTCTTCGCTGGCGCTATCTTCGCCTCTAAACTTTTGCTTCCCTTTTTTTTCAAACGTGTGGCTGCCGAGTGTTTCCGGTTAAAATTGGATGCACTCCTGCAGCTCCAATGGGATATTACCATATTTGTCTCCCTCTTTCCTTTTATCAATTTAACGGCTGTGTTGCCGATAATTCAACAGTGACACTGATGACCTGACCGATACCCTGGGTACGATCGAGAACAAAACGTTACAATTTAAAAACAAACATGAGACGATATCATATGACAAATGCAACAATCTGAATATCTGAAATACTCTGTTCCCGCCCCAATTCCCAAGATCTTTGTAAGGAGCCCATATCCGGTTGCGGGGGCCCAATGATTCCGACACACCATCGAATCGTTTTTTGTACCATTTTCAGCAAATTCTCACCAGAAATTGGCATTACAAAGCAGAATATTGACAACATTATGTATGTGTTTTTTTTTTTAAATATTTTTTAGTATCCAAGCGTGATAGTCAGATGTGCCACTAAATCGATGTCTAGTGACATTTTCTAGAGAGGATTGATTTAAAATGGTACAAGTAACCATTCGATAGTGTGGGAGATAGTAGGAATCATTGGGCTCCTTACAAAGATCTTGAGAATTGAGGCGGGAACAGGGTATTTTTAGTAGTCATCTAATTTGCAATGTAACGATGTAACAGACTGAGGCAGCTCGTCAGTGCCCAGACGTTCGTCATTCTTCCTCACCACCAACTGCTCACCACTGCTACGGTATCTTTGTCGGATTGCTCCACAAAATAAAGACGAGTCTCCCTGCTCCCTATTACAGACTTCTGCGTTCATACTTGAGGGCAGCAATCTCTCTTACTCGTAGAATGAAGGCGGGCGTCCCCCAAGGCAGTGTTTTGGGCCCCTTTCTGTACAACACAGCGGGGGTTCCCCACTGAGACCATAGATAACCGAGTTGGCGCATTTGCAATAGGGTATAACGAACGTTTGCAGAGACACTGCAACCGACTGGCTAGAGGCCTCGCGGGGAGAAGAGTGGTCAGGAGACTTAAGCGCCAAGTCTTTTAAGGACTTGCTTCAGTAACTACAGAGGAGGCGCAAACTAAATTTATAAATTATTTGTGATTATAAATTATTGTGATTATATTGATTTATAAATTATTGTGATTATTTTGTGATTTTGAGGATCAAACCAGGCTATGCTAAAAATGTTTGTTATTTTTGGTCCAATACAATAAAAAAAAGAAAAAGATATATTCCAAAATAGAAAAAAAAAAAGAAACAAAAAACTAATAAAAATAATAACGCTCATTCAATTTCATCACATTTTTATTTTCAATCCTTTATCCGAAACGCATTCTTTATTTTCCTTCTTATTAAATAATTCTTAAAGATACTGCAATTTGAATAGTATTCGCGACCTAAATCTATAAATCTTGTACTTATTGCTAGCCTTATGAGGTAAAATTATACTACATACTTTAATCACCTTATATTATATCAATGCAAAATATTCTTTTATCTACGACCGATGGGCTAGGAAATAAAGGACTATTTTATATCAAAATACTAGAAAATACGAAATATCCTTTATCACCGATTGATGGAAGTCGAAAGTGTCAAAAGGAATCTTATTTTAAACCAATATTTCAGTCTCTGCTTAATGAATTTAGCAATGAATAGTGTTAGTGTTTCTACTAAATTTACTACAATACAAAATATCATTTTATCTCCACATGATTAAAGTCGAAGGTAACAAAAAGCCTATTATTCTAAACCAATCCTTCAGTCAATGCTTGATAAGTTTAGCAATGAAGGGTGTTAATGTTCTATTTTCCTACTAATTTCACAATACGAAATATAATTTTTATTTCCGCTTGATGAAAGTCGAAGGTATCAAAAAGGATATTATTCAATTAAATGGTCGATCATGACATTTGTAATAACTTCGCCATTTTCTAAACGAATTTGCTGAAATTAGACTCGAAATATTCGCAGAAAATCGATCTACCGAATACGCGAGTCTCAGATTCCGCGACTAGCGAAACTAATTTTTTATTTTTTGAATGTTTTATCCGAAAACAGTGCTAAAAAAAAAAAAAAAAAAAAAATTAGCCGGATTCAGCGACTCTCTATTATCCTGAAAAATAGTCGCAACCATAGAACTGTTAGGTGTCTTACAGTTATTTGCTCTTTTGACCTTTCCTGCTAGCATGAGTCGTTTCATCGGCGCTAATTTAACTCTCTGATAAAAATAAAAGTTCGAGGAGCTTCGTGTTCGCCAGGATCCAATTTGAGCAATAACAAGAAGTTCATGCAATAGCAGAGCGGATACAAATTAAAATGTTGTGGTAGAAAAAAAGAAGTGTTTTACTGTAATTTACTGCTAAATCCTATGAACTATGTAATTAATTTATAAACTTATTCCAAGTATCTAGTACAGAAATTCGATATGTCTATTGTGATGCAAATTTGGCATAAGAAACGGCAAAACAAAATGGCCACACATGGCCACATTTTTAATTATAACTCCATTAATCCTATATCCGCTACTGTATGAAGGTAAGCTATATTGCACTCCTCGAGCACACGTTCCGCGAGCTCAGCGTCTTATGCCAACAGCAACATACAACCAATCTGCTTCTGACATAGTGTCTGCAAATTAGTATGCTATGCAAGTGGACATCGACGTAATGCAGCAGCGGCAGTTTATCTATGCTATCCTTAATTACAGTTCACAAAAAGGCCAGAAAGCCGAAATGTCTAATTATAAAACCGAATCAAAGAATATTGTTTTTTATTAAATTGTATATTAGTATAGTTTAAACATTTAATAAATTTTTGGAAAATGCTGCGAAGATCTAGCAGTGAAACTTAATTATAATTTCTGACTTCGTTTGTTTGTAGGAAAATCTGGGATGGAAGACTTTGATATCTGCAAGTGGTTTTTGTATCCAGTTAGATACAGCGCCGATGTTTACATTTAAAGCTTGTCCACAATAGAGTCGAGCAAACCACAAAACTGATAAGTGAAATAAGATGTTACAAGTTGGATAAAATTTCATATACCCTTTAATCCACTCACATATGTTTGACGATCATCCTCTCCTTTGGGTGCTGTGTCGATTTTTGCGCGCAGTTCCTCTTCCCAGTCGACCGCATTATTGGGCATTAAAGGATCGACACGAAAAAGATGCGACAGCAATGGATCCTTCGGGGGGCTTGAAGTAGATGAAGTAGATTCGGTTAAATTCCCAACTAATGGTTTCGAGGAAATAGCCACATCGTCTTGTATTGACTTCTGCTTTGGTTCCCGATTCAAGAATTCTTTCGGTGGTGGCATTAGCTTCGCATCTGGAGTGACAATTGGTTTGCGTACCGACCGCGACTTGGGATGTGGGCTGTCTGGCTGACGAAAAGCTTTCAGCGGAACCGTTGGTTTCAAACTCGATCCAGTTATGTTGAGGTTAGGGTTTCTTGCAGCAGCACCCGTACTCAAGGCGTTCAAAGGCGAAAGCACCGGACGTGTGACAACAGCTTCTGTGTTTTCAGTCTGCTTCGATTTTGGTGTTGAATGTGTTGCCACATGTTTACGTAGCGAACAATCTTTATCATTATTCGCGTTATTCATTTTGTTTTACAAGTGTATTTTTTCGCTAACAAAAAAAAAAACCAGGAGCACCGATGTGAGTTTTATGAAACAATAAATAAGAATGAACGTATTTTAAAAGTCAAGAGTTGACATGTGTCAATTGTAAATGTGAAATATAACCATCTCACTTACACAAAGAGCGAGAGAGCTATACGTCACCAAATGTCAGAACGATTTAGCTATGTCTCTCTCTCAGTCCTTCTGTCTGTTT
Organism: Leucophenga montana; assembly: GCA_035044765.1. NCBI lineage: Eukaryota > Metazoa > Arthropoda > Insecta > Diptera > Drosophilidae > Leucophenga > Leucophenga montana. Next base: position 276,384 of record JAWNNQ010001213.1, read on the forward strand.
GGATGTTGTAGTGCATTGTATGGGGACCAATTTTTTAGATATCCAGTTCTTTTTATTACAGTTAAATAGGGCATCCATATTGATATGCCACTCCCACTTTCTGTGGTAGCTGCCATACATAACAACGTGTTTGATTATTTTGTTTAGGCCAAATATCAAATTATTTGCTAACTAGTGTAATTTTGATATGCTTTAATTTGCCTATTTTTCACTGTTATTGTTCATTCTTAATAGATTTTCAAATTCAGTTGAACTCCTTAAATTTATGGCTCATTTTATTAAAAATTATATTATTCGGCCCATTAAAAAAAAAACATCTTAATTTTGTATAGCGATAAATCACGAAAATATACTAAACTATACTAATAAAAATAGAATTCGAAGCATATTTTGCAAAGTTGAGATCATTTATTGTTATTAACCTCTTTGTCCCCACCCAACCTGTAGTCGCATAATGCTAGAGGAACCTGCGACCCATTTTTAAATTTCCAAACTAATCTTTGAGCCCCCACGACTATCCTTGTATCCATCAAAAATGTTTTATCTAATTTAAAATTGTTCACACCTTTCTTCCCAACCCTCCTAAGTCTTTCTTTACAGCACTTTTTTTTACTTTTTCCTCATTTTACGGTAAGTTTTGTTTAGGATGGTTAAAATTAAATATATAGATATGTGTAATTAGAATACATAAAGGTTCGAATATAGGGTAAGGTAACTATCTATATATAAACAGGCAAGCGCAAACCATTCACACCCTTTTTAACCATAGATTTTTTTTTTTTATAACTGTGCATCATTTAATAGCATAACTGCTCACTTTTTTCCGCTCTCTTGCTGGGCCGCCCTTAGAGCAGGGCTGTCCAAGAGGAGGACACCTAAAGTGTGAATCATTTCTGAGTCATAATTTGTACAGTGTGCAAAATACAACATCAATGCAACGTAACTTATACAATTTTTTGTTCCTTTTTAGCATCAAGCAGACGACTTCGGCATGCGCTCATTAGTATATGTGTGAAAATACGAAGGTGCTCGTCCCCATGAGGCTACGGAATTTTCTCGACACACACAACACAATCCTGTATTATGAATATTTTTATTACTGAGTACTTTAAAGACAAAAGGTCGAATTACGACCACTGGACTAGAGTTCTCGTTTATAGATATTAAATTAGTACATATATCAAAATAGAGTGTAAAAACATACATATATGTGAGGATGAATATGAGGATGGCTATCGCTTAATAATTTAATATACATATGTATATGATTAAGACATATCCGGAAACACCAACGGAGCCTTTCGTGTCGCTGGATGATCAAAAATGTTTTGGTAGTTACCGTCGTTAATACGTTGTACAGCTTGAAGGTGCACGTATGACTCCAATGGCGTGTTTATGGACTTATATTCATTCCTCATCCAATTTTTTTATTATTGGGTCTTCTTTCGTATTATGAAAGGTGTATACTAACTTAAAACTTTGTACGATCGAGGTTATGTTAACCTCGACCGCATGCTGTGCTCAACCGCCTAGGCTAGCCGGGTTTTTATGTTATATTCGGACGTAACCTCACTATACTTTTTACACGCGGTTGAGTGTTTAATATAATATACATAGATAAGAAATACCTGTCTCTCCCTGCTAAAGTGGCCGCTGCCACGCCGGTGGTTGTTGCAGTGATGTTAATGAGTTGTTGTATATAGGATGCGCGCAGGTTGCTGTTGTTGCAGTAATAGCTGATGATGCGCTGGTTGTTGCAGACGCCCCGATGCGCTTCCTTTTCTGAGGCGCGTGCTGTTGAGGCGCGTAGGTAGCTTTCGGTTTTTGTAAGAAATACTTTTTATTAGGATAAACTTCAACTTGAAATTCAATTGGTGGCTTCTTATAGACGGTCGCTTCACATACATATAGTAATGTGCGTATAGCTGTTACTTTTAGATTTAACCTCAACAAATCCAAGAAAAAAAAATTTTTTTTTCAGTTTCGTTTTTCTTTTTAATTAATTAATTTGTTTATTTTTTCGACATAATATTATTCGAACAATTGTTGTATTTTTTGTACGATATCGTCTCATATTTATTTTTAAATTTAACGTTTTATATAGTCCTAAATATCGACAGTCCTACGTTAGGACAAAGGGTATCGCTCAGGTCACCAGTGTCACCGATTGGCTTGTATGCAACGGTATACAGCCGTTAAATTGTGAAAAGGGCATAGGGGGGAAATATCCTAATATCCCATTGGAGTTGCGAAAGATTGACCGGAAACACCACACATTTTAAAGAGCCAATAGGTTAGAGGCGAAGATAGCACCAAAAATAAAATAACTAATTAATTAATTAAGTTTTTGGAGAGTGATAAACAATTAATGATCAATTTCTTATTAACACAATTGTTTAAATATCAATACCTGTAGCACCGGTTGAACGGAAAGATCAAGTGCACGCCGTGGGAATTTATTTTTTAGTTAGCCACTTGCGTTCCGGTGGCAGCAGTTTTTTTTTAATTGTTAATGTCAGAATTCCATGTCTTTTTTATTAGAGTTCTATGATTACCTTATTAGAGTCAAGCACAAAAAAAGTATAAAACAAGAAAAAACGTTAACTTCGGTTGAACCGAAGCTCAAATACCGTTCACAAGGGGGGGTGGTAAATAGGGGCTACCTCAAAAAGTGTAGATGCGTATGAAGCGGCTATTTCACGAATTTCAAGTTGATATCGACGTTTTTTATACAAATGCATAAAAATGAGCTGTAGGTTTGTATGGGAGCTACCCCAAAAAGTGGGCGGGTCCCAGCCATTAATGTTTATGTGAAGCATACATATCAATTATAAAGTTGATATTGACTACAATAAAAAAGTTTTCATAAGAAAAGTCAAAAGTGGACGCTGCAATAAAAACCAATGAATGTGCCAATTTTCATAGCATGCAAATTGGTCCCCAACAAATGCGCAACAACATACACACGGCCATGGCTAGATCGACTTTTTATAAAAGGAGTGCAATATTCTTTTCTATACCCTTGACAATGTGTGTACAAAATTTCATGATGATCGGTTGAGTAGTTTACGCATGAAAGCGTAACAAACAAACTCACATTCACAGTTAGTTAAGATAGTTAAGATTTATTTAAATTTTGTGTTTAGTCCTTAATTTATTTGTTTGTGTATTTATTCAATTTATTCAATTTATTTTTATTATTTATATTTTTTTGCATGCTATTTATATTTTCTAGCATAAACCAACCAAGTAAACCCTAAGTGGGCAACATAACCGTAGCAAAGTATTAGTTATTTAGCGCTATTAAAGGCAGCGTATTATCAAAAGCTTAAACTCGCTGAAAGCGGCAAATCCGACCCCTTTTAGAGCACTATTAGGATTAGGTGACCCCCGAACAAAGAGAAGCAGGTTTTGACAACTAAATGTGCCCATAAATAATACTTTTTTATTAGGCTTTGTTTGTTTATAGAATTAATATTTTAAAATGAATGGCTAACAAGATGTCTGTTTAGATAATTAATTAGGGCGTTGTTGTTTGTGGTTCAACATACATTTCGATGCGCAGAGAGTGGCAAAGAAAATTGTGGAAAATTGCGGAAAATTTAAAAAAAAAATGGAAAATCACAACCAAAAATTGATCTCGGAATTCATTGATGCCTACAAGGCTTTGCCATCATTGGGGCACGTCAAGAGCAATATTGCCGCCGCACGAAAATCAATATCTGCACACATTGCGTTTCAAAAATGTACTATAAAACACAAAAATCCAGATTTGACGAAATGGATTTGATAGGTGTGTGGGCACGCATAAAATTACAACGTCACACATTTGATCAAATGTGTGAATGGTGTATTTGGCTCTTTTAGAACTGCATTAGAGAATACGAAATGCCAAGATATTGTTCTGTTATCGGCCACTTTTTTATTGTTATTTTTGAAATTCGATTATTTTTGTTTTATTTATCGGTCATCTGCAAAATGCTGAAGTGGTCGACAGTCCATTCATTTGCAAAAATCTAAACGCATAAAAAGTATAAATTAGAAGAAGAAATTGCATGAGAGTGAGCGCCTCCGCAGAAGAAAACTAGAATATTGTATGACAAAATTTACCTATAAAGATACAGGCAAGGCGTGAAAATGGTCCTAAGTTAAATTAGCAGCTTGTTATACCAGAGAAGTCGGAACACATTATCTGTATCATGAATATGTACATCGATGGTAAGCGCAAGGTTGGCATTGCCGCGACCGCCAACTAGAGTGTGTCGCGGCTACTCCAACATTGTGCTGAAGAAGGCCGATGTCGATTTGACCAAGCGTACCGGTGAGGAGGAGGTTGTCAAGACTGTCACTATAATTACCAATCCTCTGCAGTACAAAGTGCCCAACTGGTCCCTCGACAGACAGAAGGACATCATCGATGGGAAATACTCGCACTTGACTTCATCCAATTGGGACTCAAATTTGCGTGTCGATTTGGAGCGCTTGAAGAAGATTTTCTCGCACCGTGGTCTGCGTCACCTCTGGGGTCTGCGTTGGCGGGGCCAGCGTACCAAAACTACCGGTCGTCGATGTCGCACTGTCGGTGTGTCCAAGAAGATGTAAGCGGCAACAGCAGAAGAATGCTGTTGTATTGCTGTTAATAGTCTTAAATCCATGCGTCTACGCTACTAGGGATATTACTTATCATCATACCCACGTAAGTCGGGAAGGCAATAACAATCACTAGACCAGGAACATTGGAAAAATATAGGGCAGTTGAGGGCTATATCATTAGTCGAAGTCAGAGGTAAAATATTTGAAGAAACAGACTCTTATCTTCTTATACCCTGCAGCCATAAGGATGTTTCACATATATAACAATGGGTGTGATGTGGAGTCGCCCCCACATAAACCACCCTCCCACTTTTACATGGAAAAACGCTTCCTATGGACGAAAGCTTTACATAAATATCACGTGATGTGCTCCGGCTACTTTTAGGAGTAGCTTCCATACAAACACTGCGACCCCTTTTGGGTATTTGTATGAAAACAATTTTTTTACACCCAGCATCAGCTTTAAATTCGATATGAGGCTTCTTATGGACGAACGTTTCCCATAATTACCAAGGGGTGTATCCCGCCCACTTTTAGTTTTAGCCCCAAAAAACGTTCCACCTACTCTCTTTTAGGTTGTTCGGTTATACAATTATTCTTTTTTTATATCTGCTACGTACACTTCTTGAAACTTCATGTGGTATTTAAGTTGCGGTTCCACCGAAGTTAACGTTTCTTCTAGTTGTATTGTATACATCTACATATGTATGCAACCTATAGTGGGCTCAAACATATACTCGAAAACCGTGCGCAGTGATACCGTAGCAACACGTTCCGCGAGCTCAGCGTCTTATGCTAAAAGCAAAATACCACCCGCGCGCTGGACATACATGCATACATAGGTGTTGAACGTTGTGCTTCTGATATAGCGTCTGCAAATCAAGATGCTATGCAAGTGGACACCGACGTAATGCAGCAGCGACAGTTTATCTATGCTACCTATAAGTTGAGTACACAAATTAGTCTCACAACCGATCTCAAATATGCCAGAAAGCCAAAATAACTGATTATAAAAAAACAATTCAAAGAATATTTTGTTTTTATTTATATTTATTAAATTTTTTGGAAAATGCTGTGATGGTCTATCGGTGTAACTAATTCATAATTTATGATTTCATTTATTTCTAGGAAAATCTGGGATGGAAGACATTGATATTATAAGCTTCCACTGTGTAAGTGGTTTTTTACATTTAAAGCTTGTCCACAATAGGGCCGAGCAAACCATAAAACTGATAAATGAAAAAGCTATTACATGCTACAAATTGGATCAAATTTCATACTTAAATCTACTCACATAACGTTGACGCTCATCCTCTTCTTCGGGTGATGCGTGGATTTTTTCACGCAGCTCCTTTTCCCAGTGGACAGCATTATTGGGCATTAAGGGATCGCCAAGAAGTGTATGTGACAGAAATGGTTCCTTCGGAGGGCTTGAAATAGGTGAATTCCCAGCAGATGGTTCTGAAGAATTAGCCACTTCTTCTTGTATCGACTTCAGCTTTGGTTCCCATTTGTTGTTATCACACTTCATGAGTTTTGGTTTCGGTGGCATTGGCATGGCGCCTGTAGCGAAAAATGGTTCGCGTTCTAGCCGCAGCGTGGGTCGTGGGCTGTCTGGTCGACGAAAAGCGCTTGACCCAACCGTTGGTTGAAAACTCAACTCAGTCATGTTGACGTTCGAGTTTCTTCCACCAGCCGTACACAAGTTGATTAAAGGCGAAAGCGCCCGGCGCATGACACAAGCTTCCGATTTTTCGGACTGCTTGGCTTTTGATGTTGATCGCGTTTCTACATGCTTACGCAGCGAATCATGCTTACGCAGCGAATTATTCGGGTTGTTCATGTTTGTATACAAACTTTATTTTCACTAGCAAAAAAAAAATTTTTTTTTTAAAAACTAGCAGCACCGATGCGAGCTTCATGAAGTAACAATGTAGAAAGGAATAATGTAGGAAATTAAGCCTTAACGGGCGTCAAATGTAATTGTGAAATGTTTCTATCTCACTTACACTCGGACATATGTATATACATAAAGAGCGAGATAACTATACATCACCAAATATCAAAAATGTCAGTGAATCAATTTTGTGTTGCCCTCATTGACGTTTTATTAAACATATCAAAATTATTATAAATGCATTTGGAACTGATTCTCTTTAGTTAACGGCGATTGGAGTGCGTTCAACGAGCAACAGCATCGCTGCGTCTGTCCAACATCAATGGGTGGTAACGGTGATAGTGGTTGTAGTGGTTGTAATGGTATCAAAGCATATCACGCAAACAATTTAATTGAAGCCTCGACACTTTTCAAACGCATCGACCACCCGGGGCTGAGGACCGCGAGAGCGGTGACGTCGCTCGTTGAGAATTTTTTTCTCAGCCGCGCACATTAGGCGATCCTTGATGTAGTTGTCCATCTCGTAGTCCATGTCAACAGGCTTGCAGCACTCAGCCGGATCCTTGGTTGCAGCCGTATCGAGTGCTTTGATGATTAGACTGAGCAAAGAGTGCGCCAGCCGATGGCACACGTCGTACTCGATGGCATCTTGACTGGTGTAGTAGATGGCCGATTGCGAAGTAGGCTGCACGCCGATGGCTAACAAGATGTTACAGAATATACCGCGCTGCATGCGCGCATAGGGATCGACGAGCTGGGGTGGTATGCGCATTGTGGTGGCCAGATGAGCAATGAACTTGGCGAATTTTTTTATTAGTACGTTCAGATACTGTGTGCGGCATTGGCGTTCCAGTTTTGTTAACAAATCGTAGTAGACCTCCTGTTTGCGCTTGAGCAAGTCTTCCTTACGGCGCTCCTTAGTTTTGTTGTTCTTAATAATCTGCTCGAGTTGTCTGCGTCACGGAAAAGAGAGAGAGAGAGAAACACAAATCGTTTAGGAGTGAGATAAAGTGAGAATGAGGATGCTCGATGAAATGTACATATAACAAAAGAATAAGAGTAAAGTTGGTGCATCATGTAATACTCACTCCGTGGTTATGGCATTGTATTTTCCCAGCATTCTTTTCATGCGTTTTGCGCGCAACTTCGGATCCATGTACTCACGGAACTGATCATAGTTGTCAATCAGTACATAGCGTTTCGGTCGCGACATCTCGTCATATCGCGGCTTAATTTTCGGTGGCAGCGCTGGATGATAGGCCATGCGTCGGACGTAGCTCTGTAGTTTTGCTATGTTCTCCTCCTGACGTCGTTTTTTAGCTGCCTCGCTACATACATCCTCTTCCTCCTCCTCTTCAGGCGAATCGGATGCCGATGGCGGCAGAGGTTCATCCCAATCTTCAACATTTGAACTAGCCATGAATTAACAACACGATAATTTTGCAAAAGTAAACGAAAACCAAAAAAAAAAAAAATTTATAAATTGCAAACTTAAGAAAAAAAAAAGATTTTACGAAAAATTTAATTTTATAGAGCACAAAAAATTTTACACGAGCACGGGAGTTTAATATGATGTGTTCCGGTGCCAGTTTACTAACAATAGAACTTTCCGATCAGACAGAAACGCTCGGGTAAATTGATCTATTTAATTTTTTTTTATTTCACTTTTAAGCAAAGCCACTGCTCAGGTACTTCGAAGCTATCACCAGGACTACTCATATATGTTTCGCGGAAGGGCACATGCCATATATTCGCCACCTTATGCGCTGATAGACGATACCGTATGGGCTCCTATAAAGAAGTAATACATAAAATTATAAATTGACACCAGTAAAAATATAAAAATTTCATATACATACATACCTTTACAATGATCTTTCCGGAACCAGTTTGCGTAATAAGTGAATACTGATGTTCCTGTTGCCAGCGTCGAAAAATAGACTTCAGCTCTGGGCCCAGTAAAAATGCGTGGGAACGCATCAAATCACGCGAGAAGAAGTCCGTACTAGAACCGCTTTTAAGTGTTGCATATAGTAGAAACGGATCGTCGTGCGTGCTGGAATAAAGTATACACAGATGTACATACATACGTACATATGTATGTATTATATGTATATAGAAATTCCGGGGTTCATAGTTTTTATAATGTCACTTACAGATTGTCTGTGAGAAATACACTCGCATTGTTGTGCACATAGTGCATAGCAGGTTTGGACCAATTACGCATATGTTTGCGCCCAAGGACAAGCACATGCTTGCGGCGCTCTTTAAAATAGCGCACAACGACGGCAAGCTTTCAGTAAATATAAACATTCGTATTAGTATCTTAAAAATTAGAAGAATAGATATACACACCAGGTTGGCCAGCTCTTGCGGATGTTTTTTTGCGCCTGTTGAGTACGCAACATTGAGACCATCTATGACGCAATCATATGGTGCTGTCTGCTCTACATACTGCTTAAAGCGCTCTACCTCTGCCGGTGTTGATTTTTGGAAGACATCTTTTCGTATTAGAACTTTTTCTAGAAACGATGCGCGAAGATGTTCGAATTCTACATCGCTAATCGCGACATGCTGCAGTTGATGCGCGCAGTTCGAACATTTGCCTAGAGCATTCAGACGCACAGGCATAGAAGTTGACGTTGCTATGCTTGGAATTCGCTGGAAAGACCATTGCACTAACGCCTCAGCAACCGTACGTGTTATATGTAAATCGTGCCGTTCAATAAATTGCAATAATTTTTCGAGTTCATTCACCGTTTTTGTTTGCTTTAGACACGCCAAGTAAATTTCACATTTGGGCTGCTTACCGGCACCAGCCATCTCGGTGAGCAGTTGCCAACCCAAGTCCGGCGATTGCATGATGAACGCCTTGACCGCTAGCTCTGAGTAGGCAGCAACACTCGCTGTACTTGTTAGTTTTATCATCTCGAGCATTTCTCGCGCATTTAACCATTTTTCTGTAGCAACCAAACCGTGTATGACATTTTCACATGTTGTAGCATCCAATAATTCATGTTTAGAAATAAGTTTGTCACAGATATCGCATATATCATCCTGTTCAGCGGCGGTGAGCGAATTCGGAGTGCCACCACGGTCGTGATAAGCGGTATTATACACGCGTAGAAGGCGGCCAAGTGTTGCATCGTTAGGTTGTGTTCCACTTTGGCGCAGATAGCGTATATAATCCTTTGCTAATGGCAACTGCATATCTCCATTACAGACACTTATTATGACAGCGTCCACATTGTTGCTGTTAATGTGCTTATAGCTGTCGATAAGCGATTGACGCACCTGTTCCCATTCTGTTACGTCAAGCGAAGTCCGAGATTGGAAGTATGTGCTCTTAAGCTGCTCCAATTGATTCGTGTGAAGTGGTGCAGTGCGCCGCTTGAACGAACTAACGGTGCGCTGATACGTGCCATTGGTGAAAGCAAACGCCGGATAGCAATACGTTTGTAATCTACCCAGTTGGCGCAATCTGTGCATTTTGCATGTTGCAATAATATACAAATTCGCAATTTGGTGTTATGGCAACTCTACACACTCGTGCTAATCAGCTGTTGGCTGTGATTTAGCTGGTAACTCTATTGAATGTATATAGCCCGTGAAATCAGTTCCACAACTTGGCACGACGTACTACGACGCAGTTTGGAGTAGCTATAACAATCCGTCCGCTGAAAGATACACAAAGTCAATTCAAACGAAACTAAATAACAACAATAACATCAACAGGCACGTGCATAAGACCAAAGGAGACCCGTACGTAATGAACAGTTTCGGCTACAACAAAAGCAATAACAAAAACATCTAGGATGAATGCATTGCGCAACATCTTCAGCTCGCGTACACTCAATTATCTTCGGCAAAATGGACAGAACGCGCTGATCAATGCTACACAGCCTGCAGCTGTTGAGGCAACAACACCGGCTTCAAATACAACAATTAACGGAAGCGATGGACGTTCGGGCCCGTCATCGTTGCTCATACCCAAGTCAATACTTGACGCATGCCATTTCACGGGCAAAAAGTTTGAAACAAATGCCGTGCCAGCATCGGGCTCCATCTCGCCCACAACGCTGAAACGCTTTCGACGCATGCAACGAAAAGTGGAGCTAGTCTACCGCTGCAAACTGTGCAACACGCGCAACACCAAAACTGTAAGCGAGGCAGCCTACACCAGTGGTGTTGTTATACTACAATGCGATGGATGTGCAGTTGACCATCTGATCATAGACAACGTCGGTTGGTTTGCTAACACCAAGGGCAAGAACATCGACCAGGTGCTGGCAGAGCGAGCAGAACGCGTACGGGTCATAAAAGTGAACGAACATGGCGAACTCATCTAGTCAGCTAAAAAGCAGATGCAGTGATTGCAACTGGAGCAAATTAAAGTACCTCGTGCTGTAGTAGAACACCACAGAACGAAGAAACGACGCATGTTTTACAGAAGTCATCGTCGATGTCTTCGTGTTCCTGCTTTATGTATAATTACAAGCACATTTTTTATTCAAAGTTGTGATTTAGTACAGAATTGTTAAACAATTAAAAAAAAAAGAAATAACCAAAACGATATGGTACCCAAAACAACACATATAAAACAACATATAAAATGGTAAAATGAAGAGCCAGTAAATAAATGAGTAATTGTTTCAAAAACGGCAACAATAGACAAAACCAAACGCAATCTTATCTCGTTGATCCGGCAAATCTAATTTGGTAGTAGCATTCGATTTCTACATATTACTAACCGATTTCAGCAGAAAGCGCGCACGAGCCGACAATAGCACGGACGAGCTACGAGTAGATGATGACATTGACGGCGACAAACTAAGTGTGTACTAATTTTCACTGCCCGGTATACATACATATTTTTATGGGCCAAAAATTTGGCAAGTCATGCCGCTTGGCAATCTGTTCACTAATCGGTTTTATTATACCCGGGCAGGGTATAGATGCAAATTTTGTTCAAATCTATGTAACAGGCAGAAGGAGGCGTGGCAGACCCCATAAAGTATATACATATATTCTTGATAAGCATCAAAAGCTGAGTCGATCAAGCTATGTGTGTCCGTCCGTCTGAATGTTTAACCGACGAGATCTCGGAGACTATAAAAGGTAGAGTCTTCAAACTTTGACTTTTAGATTCTCCTGATATGTACGCAGATTAAGTGTATACAAAACTGTCTATGCCACATTAATTTTTTGTTTTTTATGTATTTAAAAAACAAAAATTTGAATTTGTATTTCGAATACACAAACTCACGACTGCAGCAATTTGTATATGTTGCAATGTGGTTCGGTGGCAGTTCTAGTAGCTCTTAATCAAGTAAGCAAGAGAAGCTAATTAAATTGTTTGCGTATAAATTTGTCACCTAAAACTGACGTAGTATTTTTGCGGATTTTAGGTAGTATTCGATTTAATTAGTGATAATGGCAATTAAGTGACAATGTAGAACGCGAGTGTTATAAAAGTAATTTTAAGCCTTTTTAAAGTCATCGGTTATGGCATCACTCTCTGCTTGAATTTGCGTACGACGGTAGTCCCAGAAGTACCCAGCATGACGTCGGATGGTCAAGGGTATACTAAGTTTGTTCAAATCTATGTAACAAGCAGAAGGAGGCATGGTAGACCCCATAAAATATACATATTCTTCATCATCATCGAAACTTGAGTTCAGCTGCATGTTTAACCGACGAGATCTCGGAGACTATGAAACGTAGAGCCTTCAAACTTTGTCTTTTAGATTATCCTGATATGTACGCAGATCAAGTGTATAAATAATTTTGGTTGCCACACTTACAATACTATATATCCTAGCAGCAGAAAAATGGCTTACAATAATATTTTTGTGCAGGATTGATTAATCGGCTAATAAGATTCGGGAACCAATTGGGCGAGGTGTTTGTCCGATATACGGCAAAATTGTATGATTTCTATTGATCAGCCAATTAGGGAAACGAACGTTATAAGGACTTGTAAAGAACGAGCTGTATTGCTGCTTTTGCTTGTAAATTTATATAATTGAACTTTTGACGGATTTAGCATTAGAATGCCAAGAGGAAGGCATTTGTCCGCTGAAGAGCGTGGATTCATAAAATGACTAAAGGAAAGCGGTCAAAGTATTAATGAAATTGCTGCTAGAGTGAATCGGCATAGAAATAATATTACTAACTTTCTTAAAAGTCCAGAAAATTATGTGAAAACTACACTTAGCGGCAGACCAACAAGCATTGACAACAGGTGTAAAAGAGAAATTCGGCGTCTGGCTACTCAAAAAGATATGTCATGCAACGAAATCAAACACCATTTAAGTCTTGAAGCATCAAAGAGAAGAATAAACCAAATTTTAGTTGAAGATGGTAAGCTTCAATAATGTTCGCGGGAGCCTGTACGCAAACTATTGCCTCGTCACATAAAGGCTCGATTAGCTTTTGCCGAAAAATATAAATTTTGGACGAACGAATTCCGAAACGTAGTGTTTTCAGACAAAAAAAAAAGTGTAATTTGGATGGTCCAGATGGTTGCCATAAATATTAGCGGGACCTTAGGCAACCACGGCAAACGCGACATAATCTCAACCACCAGTCCTCATTGTGTATAATTCCGACAAAAACCAATGCGGAGTTCTATATCCAACTGTTGGAAGATGTTCTTATTGAGTTTGCTGAAAACCTTTATATGGGATTACCTCAAAAAGTGGGCGGGACACGCCCATTTGTATATGTATATGAAGCGGTTGTCCATTAAAATTCACAAAATCAAATTTCAAGCTAATATTGATCTAAATTAAGGATTTTTTCATAAAAAACACAAATATCAATTATTAAGTTGATATTGAGATACAAAACGTAAAAGAGTATGTATGGGGGCTAACCAAAAAAGTGGGCGTGGCGGGTCAATCTTGACACTCTATTAAACTGGAATACAAAGAAGTTTACGTGCAAAATTTCAACTGGATAGCATAAAAATTAGTCCCCAAAAAATGCGCAACAACATACAGACGAACAGACAGACAGACGGACATGGTTAGATCGATTCGTCTCGTCGATCTGATCAAGAATATATATACTTTATGGGGTCTACGATGGCTCCTTTAATGCGTTACAAACTTTCAGGCAAACTGATGTGTGAATGGTATAAAAACGAGCCTGTCGCCTTTAAAATAAGAAATAAGAGCCTAGAAGTTGCTACCTAACTTTTGATTTAAACATTAAATTTAACATAAAAGCAACAACAACATAATTTATTACAAGCTTTTGAAGCTGGCATGAAAAACCCTGACCCACTTCGCTAGACTCCCACTTTTTCAACGAGCTCTCGAAGAGAATAGGTAGACGAGTCTTGGTTAGGCAAAAGAAAACAAAAACATTGAAATTGATATTGAAAAAGCAATAAGAAGGCAAAATCTAGTTCCCCTTCTGACACCTGTTATAATTCATATTTTTCATTGTTTATAGCTATTTATTATTTCATTTAATTATATTTGTTTATTTATATTTATTTATTATTATTTCATATTTTGTATGTTAGTATCCTCGTGTGTATGTGGCTCAATCATTGTTTTGTTCGAAGTTTCCTTGATTTTCTATTTTAAATTATGTGTGACAGTTAGAAGATAAACGTTTTATCGTTATATTTTAATTCTTTAAGGATGTATGTCAGAAATTTTTGTTGTTGTTGTAGTCTATCGTGCCGTTTGGTGGTTGAATCTGCGCTGTACAGCAAACGCTGAGCTAACAGCCGTAGCCAGATGAGCCAGGTAGATTTCATAACAACAAGTTTTTCATACAAAAATAAGCGGTGTTGTCTTCTGGATGCTACCGCTATGCATTCAATGGGGATTATTTTGAAGGAGGCAAAGAGGTATCATAAATTATCGAAATTAAAATGGATATTAGCATGTCAAAATTAATTTTCTATTTGAGTGCAACGAAAATAAGTTTAGGTACCGGTAAATTCCAAACAGACGGACATGGCTAGATTGACTCGTCTCGGCGAAATGATCAAGATCAGGAATAGCCCCAATGGAAAAAATTGAGTATGTTTTTCGAGATCGGGTGCACCCAAATAATTTGCTGCAAAGTTCCCAGAAGTTGGGACTGCAAGAAGAATTTTAGTTTCAGCAAGACAACGACCCCAAGCACAGTGCACATAAAGTAAAGCTCTGGCTACTTTATAATATAAAAAATCAGTTTAGGACACCTCCCCAATGTCCCGACCTGATTCCCATAAAGCATTTGTGGAACTTACTCGAACACTGAATCCGTCAACACACCATTATCTCCAAAAATATAAAAAATACATAATAATGGAGGAATGGGAAAATTACAACTAAAGATAAAAAAAAATTTGTGGACTCCACGCCAAGACGTCTTATGACGAGAAAGGGTTATCCTACCAGTTATTAACACATAATTTTCTTCGAAAAAAGAAGCCTGTACGCAGACTTTTGTGGTAGTGCTTTTCTGATATGTTGTAGCTTAAAATCAATGAAAACCTTTGTATAATTTGAAGTATTAAATGCAGCAAAAATATTACTAGTTAAGAGAGAAATTAATAAACTATATAATAAAACAAAGTTTGATTCAATACAGAAAATCTTACTTGAGATATTTGCGATTAAAGTTAAAATTTTTTTGGGTGTACGCAACTTTTTCGAGCAAGTGTAAGTATATAACATGTGTAGAGAAATTAGAACCACTGGAAAAATATGCGATGCAACACAGCCAAATTAAAAACTTCTTATCTCTGAAACTATTTGACATAGATGTATGAAATTTTACACATATACAAGAAGTATATTTATTGGTAGACATAAGAACTAATGGAAAAATAGGAAGTGCCACCAAAATGGCGTTTTTTTTTAAACTATTTGACATACTAGTAGGATGAGAATTTAACACATATAAAGTATATTTATACGTATGTAACCCTGCCCTTAAACTCTTTTTCGAACATTATCTTATTTTTGAAGTTAAATTCTTTATCAAAATAACTATTTCATTAAGCTAAGGACTGTTGTTATTGCAGCATTTTGAATTGACTAACCTTTTTTTGTCTTGTGGTAGGTCAGGAAACGATGCTCATACGCCTGAGACATAACTATTTTACAGTACGAGTATTGCAAAAATATAAAGCACAATTTTTAGCATTGCTTTTTTTCCGATTGGTTCAGTGAACTCCATAAAATGTACTGCAAGCACAAATAAAATAACTTCCAACTGCTATTACCTTGCTTCCATTTTTTATTAGATTGCATTCAACAGTCATAATCAATCACTTATCAATTATAAGATATATATTTTTAAAAAATAATACCTATTTTTGTAGTTTACTTTTATTCTTATTTAAATATATTATTTAATTTATTTATAAATTGCCTAAAAACGTCTCCTTTTCGTTTCACTTTGTCACATCATTTCATCTTTTGTATCGACTAATTTATAAAATATATATGTATGCGTACATTTCGTGATTTTCTGCTCGAACTTATATGTATGTGTATAATGCTTGCCTCACAGAACCAACAAAAAACGGAGGAGCTACAATCCCTGTTCCGATTCGCAAAAAAACAGAAAAAAAAAGTATAAATAACCGAGTTCGTGTCTATAAAATATAAAAGAAATAGTGTAAACGAGCAGTAAATGCTGATGAAATAGGCTCGAACCGAAAATAATTGCAAATTTTGCTACATTTCATCATAATTGGCGAGAATCTCACACTCAAAAACATTCGGTTACATGAATATAGCCCGATACGCAGACACACACGTACGCATACACTTCATCCGTGCGATGAAACCGTATAGGAATTGCTTATTTAAAAATATACAGAGATATACATGTATATGCCATTGAAAATCGGGAACGGCAAGCGATGCACAAGAACAGCTGTTTTATCCGCGTATTATGACGATGATGATGACGACGACTTCAATAACGACGCCGCGACGGTTATTACAAAACCCAGAAATATAGAATAAACACCAGCAGCACCACACCGACCGCTGCACCCTTCATGTACATAGACTTTCGATTCAACAAGGTAGCGTCTTTTTTATACTTCTGCGACATCATGGATAGATTTTGTGTCTTTGTGTCCAGTTCTGTGAAAGTAAAAAGTTTATCATTATTAGTTTTATTTGATGTTTAAAACTCAAACACTGAAACTTACCCGCCAGCACAGTTCCACGCTGTAGCACATCATCAATGTTCTGCACCATGATACGCTGCACGTCCTGTAGCTGTGTGTTTATTGTGTTGATATTTCGTCTTCGGTCTGTTAGCTGTTTCTTGGCTTTCTGTATGTACACATCAAACTCGATGAATGCATATGGTCGTGTCACCGTATTTACACGTCTTCCATAGTTATTGTGGAATTCCTGTGCAAGATCTTCCAGATAATTAAACGCTAAGCGTTTCGAGTACATTTTATCGCACATAACCAAATAGCAGACGTCGTTTTCGATTAGATAGCTGCAGCATAATGCAAAGAAAAATAAAGTTAGTAAATCTAATTTGTATGTTAGTATCAATAGTGCAAAGGTTCTGTTATGTTTCAACCACTTACTGGAATAGGTACGGTCCGGTTTCTATGCTGGAACGTGTTGGAGAATGTGAGCCCAGTTTTCTGAATAGCATTTTAGCCTGATTCTGATACTCCAGTATGCTGCGTCCGCTCTGCAAATATACAGAAATAAATGGAATTTATTTTCTTGAAAATAAGCTATTATACGACGTGGCCAACCCAAGTGCTAGAATTCAAGTATTGGATTAGTCGGCTATGACTGATGTTTACCTGTTCGTCCTCCTGCATGGTGCCCACCAAAGGCAGTCCATCGATGACGCGTGCAATCATCGTTAGCAGTGCCATTTTTAGTTAAAGTTTTAAGAAGTAACTCTATTGTTTTCTGTTTTAAATGGACCGAACTTTCTTTCTAACTTTCTGAATGATTTGGCCGCTGTCGTTAGTGTTTGCTATTGTTTTTCTGTGATCTGCTATCCTCTGTTATGCTGTCATACTGCGCTGCCCCAATTGTTACGGCTGTCGTAATTTTGTTTCGTATATGCCACACGACTGCTTCATTAAGTAAAGCTTTTATATTATTGCAAAATTCCGTGCCCAAACTCTCAACACGTCAGCGACCAATGCGGCCGTACTGTTAACAGGCGTTTTACCAGTGCTGCCAAATGGCTCACGTTAGTAATGCAGCCTTCGTTAGGAACGCATTACACGATTATTTCGGTTATCACTTTCAATGCAATTCACTGTGCGCATTATTACAATTTTATATATTTTGTAATTCCAAACATTTTTTTTTTGTTAAATCGAATAAATCTATTTACCGTTTCTTTTAAACAAATAAAAGTTATTTGTGCTGATTCAGCTCAGAAGCTTCTGCGTGTTTTATAAGTGAAGATAAAGTGATCATCTTATACATATATTCAATTTTGTTACATCAATCATATCAGTAGAATCGAATTAATGACTGAAACTTTGACTCTATCTGCCATTTATAAGAATCATATTTACTAATCCATAATTTGAGGAAATTCGATACAGGTCGTATTTATGCATGGAGCTATTAACTATAGTTATCCGATCTGCATCAATGTTAGCAAATTGTCATAATTGTAGCAAAACTGAACAGTTGTCGTCCTTCCTTAAAATTACATAAATCAAGCAAAATTGTCACGCTTACACTTGATTTGAAATTTTTTTTAAGATAATTGTAAAATAGGAGTTCATTTTAAAATGCTTTTCTGTACACTCCTTTCCCACATTATGTTCACACGCTAGATGATTTGCAACTTTTAGGGTGTTTCTATCAAAAGCAGTTGTAGTGCGTAGCCCTCTCATGAAAAAAAAAAACAAATAATTAATAAGTAAAAATAAATTAATGCAGCTGATATCACGGTGAAGGAATTGTAAAAAAGCATTCTAAATGTCGACTCTCATTCTTCTTCTTCTTTCAAGAATGCTTAATTTTTCTTAGAAATATCCGGTTCGCAATATGTTCCCATCGATTATGTAATACATATTTGGTTTGTTTTTAATTAGGTATGTGATGGAAATGCTAGACGTCGGAAAGCTCCAATCACAACAGAGCGCAGATACCTTTTCAGCCGTACTCTCTCAACTGTTCCGAGAGTCCTCTCTGGCTTATGAAGATAAAAGTGAGCAGTGGAGATATATCTCCCACTACATGGATACGGCTACCACCTCCTCATTGGATGCACCAGACCTGTGAAAAACTTTTGGTATTACGAGGAGTTTCGACAAGCTCTGCAATAAAGGAGACCCTGCTATCTGCGCTAACTACCGTGGAATAAGTCTCCCTTCAAGTGGATATAAAATTCTGTTCCGCGAACTGTGTAAACAGCTCTAGCTATATACGTACGCACTGATAGTATCAGTGTGGCTTCAGACCAAAGAGGTTAATCAGTAACCAAGTTTTCATTCAACGACAAATCCTGGAGAAGACCCTTGAGCACAACAAAGACACACACCACCTATTTATCGATTTTAAGGCCGCATTTGACACAACGCCCTATCTGAGCTTGGTGTCCCGGCAAAGATCGTTCGTCTTTGCATGATGATGCTATCACACACACAAAGCGGCTTCATTGTAGGAAAGAACCTTTTCTAACCTTTTGATACTAAAAGAGGTTCCAGGCAGGGTGATTCTTTATCGTGTAACTTATTTAATCTCTTGATGGAATACATATTACGCCAAGCCTCTTTGGGAGTGATCCGGAGAAAGATTCTTCGTAGGATTTTTGGTCCTCTTGGAGTTGGTGTCTAGTTTACGACCCGTATATACCACGAGTTGTATGAGCTACATGACGAGGTTGACATAGTCCAGCGCATTCAATTTCAGCGGATCCACTGGGCTGGTCAAATCATCCGGATGAATCTCAAAGCTACAGCACTAAAAGTTTACGACAGAAACCTGAACTTGTTTGGTGTACGGCGTCAGAGGGAATGTCCGAGCCTAAAATGGCTATATCATGTCTATGATGACCTGAAGAATCTTCGGATTGCCAGCGACTGACGCGCACTAAACTTCACCGATGGTGTGGTTTCCTACGTGCGGCATTGACCGATGGACGGTTGTAGAGCCACATAAGTAAGTAAATAAAAATTGATAGACAAATAATTGAAACAAGTTTAAAAAATAAATGTTTTTTTTTTTAAGGATAACTCGAAATCGGTTCTTGAAAAAAAAAATTGACTTTTTTAGAATCTACGCTCCAAATTGCATAGAAAAAGTCTATGAGTAACCATTGTATTTTCCGGCGTTTCTTCTTCTAATATTTTGAATTTATTTATTAAACTTCAAAAATAAGTTTTTTGGTTGAGGTAAATACTATAGTTATAAGTATTTGGAATAATAGCATAGAAATTTTGTGAAAAGTGCAGATATCATAACCACCGATCGTGACCAAGCTCCAAAGAAACACTCTCAAACTAATACCGAAAATTGACTAAAAATGTGAGCTCAATCGGGTGGGTGGTTCACGTTGTTCTGGTATTAAATTCGCTCGATATCTATGCATTGCCGCGAATATCCTAGATAATATTGTAACATCGTCTGACGCGCATGTTTCTTTGGCAAACTGATTTTATAAATTTTGCGTAGTACAAAATTTTGAATTAAATAATTTTTGATGACGAATTATATGGTGGGACGAATTGAGCGGGCCGTGCCTCTATATGATATATATCCCCATAATAGTCTTCCTTATCGATAGTATCAATAAATATGTACATATGATTTCTTTAGTTCACCGTTGCAACGCTCGGCGGGTACTCGCTAGTAATCAGTAGTCTGCACTTTAGAAATGGTCACATTGTTCTGTACTCATATAGATTATTTTCTCCAACCCTTAAAAATAAGAGTCTATTGAGAAAGAGGAAGCGATTTATTGGAAAAAGATATAATTAAAAAATTGTAGCAAAAAGCGGCGTGTATATTTTTAATTACTCGTTGTGATAGAGAAACATTTAAGCTAGTTCAACGCTCGCGTGAGTATACTGCACAAAATGAGTGTGCTCGCCTATCCACCGACAAGCGAAGAGGACATTTTTCGAAGCTGCACCAAGGACTGTGGCATTGTCTTAGCTACGGAAGATTTTCAATCCTTTACGTTAGGTTGTAAATTTTGTGCGGAGCAGTTTCTATATTTTGATGCGTTTATTGGCCACATGCAAACGGAACATCTGGACTCTGCGGACCAAGTTGAGGACGATGGTGAAGTAGACGGCGCCGCTCAGGAAACAACAGCAAACTCTTTAAATGGTAAACGCCGACGCAGCGACGTAGTGGATATCCTTAATGGTAGCAGCATTAACGTTGGCGATGACGATGATGAGCTACTGACCGATGCTGATCCATCAACCTTGCTAGAACCCCAAATGATCATTAAGCAGGAGCTAAGCGATAACAATGAGGACGATGATGTGAGTATTCTGTTGCATACTAATTTCGGTTTGATGCTACATAATTATATTTATATCTGGCGTAGCTAGCAGATAATGAGAATCTTATGATTGATGAGTCCGATGTGACCAATTTCAAGCAAGATGATTCGTTTCCCACTGAAGTCAATGTGCCAATGGATATGGACGAGAATAGTTTTTTGGATGAGAACTACGACTTAGACGAAAGTTATACTATAAATGAGCTAGGCAACGATGATGACGGCAGCGCTGGACAAGATGAAATCGATACAGCGCCAGTCAGTTATGACGAAATGGTTGAGGAGTCACTACTAGGCGTAAGTAAATTGTAATTGTTTTTTTTTTTTTCAAATATTTATCGTCTACATATACCATTGAATTGTAGCATGAGTCCGAATTGACAATGCATATCAAAGATCGTAAAATGATACAGTTCCTGATTGATTCGTACAAGCGCAATCCATTTCTTTGGGATCACCGACATCCTCAGTTTCGAGATCGCATCAAGCGCCAGCGTTTTCTTGAATGGATTGTGCAGGAGTTTAAGCGTCGCTTTAATATTGCGCTTGCTAAGGATGCCATAACGCGCAAATGGGATAATCTACGCACAGTGTATAAACGCGAATGTAATCGTATGTCGCTCGAGCGCACCAATATCAGTACACTGTGGTATTTCCGGCAGTTGCATTTTCTCAATAATCTCTATAGCTATAACAACCAAATGACAGAATCAGTTGTGCGTGAGACATCGTATCGACGTCGTTTCTCCGCCATTTGGAGTGATGTGTCCACTTCAAAATTGCTGACGCTGGTAAAAAAACATCAATGCTTCTATAATCGCATCGATCCGGACTATCGCAGCAAAGAAAAGCGCGGAGAGGCACTGCAGTTAATGTCCATAGAATTGCAGCCCATTATCGAGGTCTCAACTATACAAATCTCGAAGCGGCTCTCGCAGTTGCGTTTCGATTACTCTAAACAAAAGTTCGATCGTCTGAACAGCGAACGTCTCGGTAAAAAATTTATACCGACGTACACCTATTACGAAGCGATGCATTTCATGGACGATGATGTGCCGCCATTCAAGTGCCATCAGTGTGACGCTATTGTGCAGTCGGCCCGTGAAATGGATGTACATATGCAGTCACATGAGAACGGATTGGACTGCTTTCACTGTACCGTTTGTGATGTACGCTTTGCAACGACTGAAGAGTTTAGTACGCACAATCAAATACATCTGCCCGGTGTAACGGGAAATGCTAGCACAGAGTGCAAGTTCAGTTGCGATCTTTGTACGGCTAGCTTTCGCGAGAAGCACACCTACGACGAACATATGCGTCGGCACAACGATGAGTTACTGTTGCCTACTTTAGGCTTGGATCCAACTTTACCCATAATTGATATGAGTGGGGTAGGCGCTTTAGCTTCAGCACCTTCAGATGCTAATGCATCATTGTTAGCACTGCAAGGTCTCGAACCACCGAAACCCTATCCCTGTGACATATGTCATCGTACATTTGCCAGTCAGGGCCATTTAAATGCTCATCGCGTCGTGCACACCGATGAACGTGATCGTCGTTACCGATGTGACTATCCACAATGCGGCAAGTCGTTTTTGGTGCGTCAGAGTCTGCTCGAACATGTGAAAATGCACTATACCGACGATGAATACAAGTGCGATATTTGCCACAAGGGATTTAAATCATCAAAGAACCTTCAAAACCATAAGCAGATACACGATAAGGTTAAGCGCTATGTATGCCCAATCTGTGGATCGGCATTTGCACAGGCTGCCGGTTTATATCTGCATAAGAGGCGTCATAATCGACCGACATTGACCGGACGTACTAGCCTTTGAAGGTAGCGTCGTCTGCGTGCCAAACGCAAATTCAAGCAGAAAATGCATGCCGCGAGTAGAAACACAATTGACCAGCAAAGATGGTGTACGTATGAAGTGTGTTTTTAATGTAAAACGTACCATACTAATATTGTCTTTTTGTTTTCAGATTTTGTGTGCGACCGTATCAAAACTTGAATCACTCACCTTACATATACGCTTAAACGAAAAGAATTACTAGTGGTACTTAATTTTCACTTGAAAATTTGAGCAGCAAATTTTAATGATTAGAAAGTATTTGTTTATTCTAAAATTTCATTCAATTTGAATTTTAGACTAGTCGCTGAGTGCCGCATTTACTCAAACATTAGGTCTTCTTTAATTTAATGTTTCTCTCACTCATATCCTACACATGAATAGAATTATACGTTTGTCAGAAGTTTTTACCGCAATGATGCACACACTAATAATTATTCAGTTCGATTCGATGATCGAGCCACAATTCTCTATGTTCATTCGTTTGTTTGTCTGTTGCTATAGATTTAGATCGAGGTTTTAAATGTTTCGTTAAAATGTGTCAGTTATGGCTCAACAAACACAAAGGAAACACAATTTCGTTTGTGTTATGCAATAACTGAGAAGTTCAACCGGCAGAATAACAAACAAATGATATTTAACCACACATTGTAAAACTCGCTTTAATTGATTTGTTTTCGGGATATTGAGCTACTAATTTTAAATAGAACCAACCCAACATACTTTTCCAAATTGATACAGGGAAACGTTTTATTTTCTGAAAAATAACGATATGATCCAGATTTGGGGCACTTAATATGCTTGAACACCTGTAGTCCAACGGTAGTCATTCCATAATATGCGAGAAAAAGAGACAGAAGATGCGGTTTCGCGTGCCGTGTGTGTATAAGAGAACTAAAAAACCCGTTAAATTGGCAACAAATTGTATGCTTATCGCTGCTATAGCCAGTCCCAACTTATGGTAATTGTTTTATGGAACAACTTTGGTAGAAATTTTTCTTATTTCTCATAATTAAAATATGCTCCATATTGATGAATTTTAGATTAATTAACTTGAAATATTTGAGTTTTGTTCCGGTTAATAAAACATGTGTGGGCCTGAGACAAACTGTTAATGTTTTTAGATTACTTGTGAACGGTATACGAAAATTCGGTTAAATCGAAATGAAATTTTATCTTTTTTATGTATATTTTCAGCCGTCTTATAACGTTTCCAAATCGTTTTTAATTTGTTTGAAACATTTAATTGAGATTCATGTACTTCCACACGATAATCTCCCATATGTGCAAATGCATTTAGATATAAATGAATGAATACATATGTATGTATAATTATCGCGCTTTTACAGTCATGTTTTCAACTCCACAAAAATTTAAGAAGAGTGCAAAACCCAATCTAAACAAATTTATTGATTTTTTTTTTTTTTGTGTATAAGCTTTCAAATTTCTTGTGGAATTGAATTGAAATTACAGAAACCAACATATAGATTTATAAATTTAAATATAATTATAATTAATATACATATTTCTTTGAATTTTGCTAACAAATTATAAATAATTCTTGTATAATATAGCAACAAATTAAATTCTACATTCCATAAGTAAGAAACAAGTATTTTTCAAAGTATTTGATAGTGCTGCTATATCAATCTGTATCTCATTTCACATAACAAGTATTCTTGAATTTCTATTTTATTTTATTTTTTTTTAAATTTAATTTTTAACGACTGAGCAATTTTTTTTTGCATTTTATATTTAAAAATGTAAATACAAAAAACAACATATATATATATATATATATATATATATATATATATATATATATATATATATATATATATATATATATATATATATATATATATATATATATATATATATATATATATATATATATATATATATATATATATATATATATATATATATATATATATATATATATATATATATATATATATATATATATATATGGGGGGGGAGAGATAGAGAGAGATATATATATATATATATATATATATATATATATATATATATATCTATATCTCTATCTCTATCTCTCTCTCTCTCTCTCTCTCTCTCTCTCTCTCTCTCTCTCTCTCTCTCTCTCTCTCTCTCTCTCTCTCTCTCTCTCTCTCTCTCTCTCTCTCTCTCTCTCTCTCTCTCTCTCTCTCTCTCTCTCTCTCTCTCTCTCTCTCTCTCTCTCTCTCTCTCTCTCTCTCTCTCTCTCTCTCTCTCTCTCTCTCTCTCTCTCTCTCTCTCTCTCTCTCTCTCTCTCTCTCTCTCTCTCTCTCTCTCTCTCTCTCTCATATATATATATATATATATATATATATATATATATATATATATATATATATATATATATATATATATATATATATATATATATATATATATATATATATATATATATATATATATATATATATATATATATATATATATATATATATATATATATATATATATATATATATATATATATATATATATATATATATATATATATAAATACACATATATATACACATATATATACATACACTGAGTTTTGCGTGCACTAAAAGATAAAATAACAAGCAGCTATTTGCATGCTCCTCTCCCCTTATTGTATTATGCATAATTATGTTAAGCAATTTTTAGCAGAATTGCATCGTCAAATTACAGAAATGTGACAATTTTATGACTTTTTCATTAATTCGAAATTAAAAAAAACAAAAAATAAAAATTATATGAATAACGTATTGCAACGTTGTATTTATTCGTAAATATAACAAAGATAATTGATACTCTAATACAAGGAAACGTTCATATAAACATGTAAGCATGTACAATATTGGATGAAATAGTGAAACAAAAAAGAAAAAAAAATAATATACAATATAATGTACTATTTTAAAAATAAACCAACCAAATAAAGAAAATTTTTACAATTGTCAAAGTCGAAAAATTGTGCAATCCACTTCAAAACGCAAAGTGTCACATTTTAAATAATTCTGCTGAAAATAGATGCATACATTGAATATACTTACTATATTTAAAAACACAAATATACTTATATTTCGTAAAGATAAAACTCGAATCGAATTTTTGCACTTAACTGAAAAATAAGATGAAAACGTTTATTTTCGGTGAAGGATTATAAAAGAACATATTATTTTATAGCATTTAGTAGAACCCAAGCTTTAATATTCCTACTGAGACAAATTTGAAAAATATATATATGTATATATAAATATATTGACAAGTATACAAAAAAATTATAAACCATGCAAGCAAAACAAGTTTGGCGTAACATTCCGAACATGTGGGGCATGTAACCAATATAATGCATTTAATTAATGCATTGAATCATATAACACTGAAGTGGCATCCTGTTGTTTAAGTTTTGCGCACAGCATGTCAATTTATTTAATAAAATAGTTTCAAGCTCCTATCATAAATAATAAGGCTCTATATCAAAGATGGGCTCCAGTGCCCGTCGTGGCAAAACACTCTTCGGGTACATGAATTTCTCCGTTTTCAGACCCAGAAACCAGAGTAGTAATTTCCCATTCATTTTTATACCCTGCCTTGGTGGGCAAAGGGTATACTAAGTTTGTGCAAATGTGTGTACCAGGCAGAAGGGGGGCTTCGTAGACCCTATAAAGTATGTATATGAATTCAAAAGTCGCGTCGATTTCATATGTATGAACAACGAGATCTCGGAGAATATAGACAATAGAGCTTGAAAACTGAAATTTTTAAATTCGCCCGATACATACGCAGATCAAGCCTAGATTTTAAAATTTTAAATGCTACGCCTAGCACGCACACAATAGAGTTATATGTTTGATAAATGCATACTTTTTAATACAATTAATACAATTTCATTAGTAATTAACATCATTGAGCTCTATTAGCAAGTTTGTGCGAATGTATGTAATTAGGTGGGGTAGACCCCATAGAGCATGTAAATATATTCATGATTAGCATCGGAAACGGAGTTGATATAGACAGGTCAGTACGATTGTATGAAAACACAGATCTATAAGAGCTAGAGCCACCAAACTTAGATTTGATTATATTTGTCCATACCATACTATCCAAACTATGAAATACCCACTTTCTGAGGAAGCCCTCATACAAACCACAATTTTGTGTGATAAACTTTTTTATTCCTATTTAGACAAACTGATAAAAATGGAAATGGTGTCTTACTATGGATAGATGCTTCACATAAATATCAATAAGTGTGACCCGCCCTACTCTAAGGTGCAGCCCCCATACAAATCAACCGTCAATTTTTGTGTTTCTATGTGAAAACTTTTTTATTAAAGTCAATATCAACTTGAATGTGTATAGGTGGTTTTTCTATGGGCAAATACGCTTGTTTGGAACGCAATAGAAGTACATTTTTCAAAAGTGCCCCATTTCTTTGATGCTTTATATAATTTAATTTTTTTAATGGCGATTCGCCTATGTCCATAAACTTAGCTATGAGTTTAATTTTTTAAAATTACCTAAAGCAGTTATTATACCATTCACACATAGTGTGAAATGGTATTTGCAGTTTGTCTGAAATTTTGTAACGCATTAAAGGAGGCATCGTAGACCCCATAAAGTATATATATTCTTGATCAGCACGGCGAGACGAGTCGATCTAGCCATGTCCGTCTGTCTGTCTATTTTTTGTTGCGCATTTTTTGGGGACCAATTTTAATGCTATCCAGTTGAAATTTTGCACAAACACTTCTTTATATTGCAGTTTAATAGAGTGTCCCGCCACGCCCACTTTTTGGGGAAGCCCCACCGCCCATTTTTGACTTTTTGTATGAAAAACTTTTTTATTGTAGTCAATATCAACTTAATAATTGATATGGTAACTTCTAGTGGTCGGATGGTTCACATATATATTAATGGGTTGGACCCGCCCAATATTTGGGGTAGCCCCCATACAAACCTACTGCCCACTTTTGACTTTTTGTATGAAAACTTCTTTATTAAAGTCAATATTGGGTTGAAATGCGAAGTGGTGCTATTTTATAGACAGCCGCTTAACATATATAAAATAATGGGCGTGGCCGAACCATTTTTTGGGGTAACCCCCATCCAAACCCACAGTGCGATTTTGTGTTTTTAATGAAAAAAATCTTCATTTAAATCAATATTAGCTTGAAATTTGATTTGGTGGATTTTAGTGGACAACCGCTTCATATACAATATACAAATGGGCGTATCCCGCCCACTTTGTGAGGTAGTCCCATATAAACCCACAGCTCACTGTTATGCATTTGTATGGAAAACGTCAATATCAACTTGAAATTCGATATGACGGCATCTTACACATCTACTAGTGAGCGTATACCGCCCACTTTTTGAGGTAACACCTATTTAAACCAACACTTTTATATTTTACAATAATATTTAAAATTACGTGTGAATGGTACTAAAGAAAAAAGCCCGGGCCCGCACAGCCATATTTTGAAATAATTAAGAATTTTGACAATTCCCATTAAAGGCATTGTCAAAATTCTTGTTGTCACTAACTGTCCTTTATATTGACGCGCAATGTGAGTTCCATCTGTCATTAACTTTCTTTACACTGCTCGATTTTGTCAGTACAACTCAATTCCTATTTGCTTTTTTTTTTTTTTTGAATTTTCTATAAAAGCTAAATCGCGTAAAAGTGGCTAAGGATATGGTAGAACGAATAAATTTCCACTCCACATTTCTACAACGCATTGTAACTGGTGATGAGACATGGGTTTAACATGCAAACCAGCCAACAAGCTTTCGAATGGCTCCTGCCAACTGATTCCCTTCCAACTAATTCATGTATCGCTGCTAGAGATGATCTGTGATTAGATACGAGCTATTCAACATAAATATAAATGAAAAATATGCCTTATATCGAGCCTTTTCGGGTTTGTTCGTGCCTTTTGTGCATTTTCGTGTATTTCGAGCCTTTTCGTACCTCTGATTTTCGTGTTTAAGAGTAAAGGACCGAGCCTTCACGAATACCATTTTTAAGGTAGTCCCCATACAAACCAGTCCAGCAAACTTTTTTTTTTTAAATAATTGTTTTGAAATCTCGTACAACATTGCGCGGGCGAGGTACTGACAAATAATTATATACTGAAAGAGACAGAGATAGATAGCAGTAAGTATTGCATGAAATAAAAAGAATAAAAAGATCCAACACCATTTGTCAAAGAGTACATACTTTAATTTGTATATTTAACAGTTTACCTTAAAAAAAAAAAGGTTAACTGTTAATGATCTCTTTTCAAATTGTTTATATGCAAACCCAAAATAAAATCTTTTCGAAATGAAAATAAAAAGATCTTGTGAATTGCAGCCAGTCTGTTTCGAGCTGGCGAGCCGAACGCATCGTTTGCGCTAGTAGACCCAATCATTCATTGTTCATATAATCTAAATTATTATATAAAGACGTAAAGTTTGTTTATATGTAGAGGATAACCTCTGAAACTACTGAACAAATTCACAACACACTAGAGAAAGTAGGTCGTCATATTTTTAAAATTATTTGGGGTATAACGATGAGAATTGGTACATAATTAAAGAACAGAAAGATATAAGTTTTACTGGAAAAATGGGAGGCGTTTCGCCCCAAAGTAAAAAGTCTTAGTACTAGTTCAAACTATGCAGAAATGAAACGTAAAAAAAAAATCTTTTTATATCATTCACACTTTCAGACAAAGTGATAACACCATTTCACAGGGGTTATCACTTTGTCTGAAAGTTCGTAACGCATGAAAGGAGCTATCGTCGACTTCATACAGTGCAAACATTCTTTATCAGCTCGACAAGACGAGTCGATCTAGCTATGTCCGTCTCTCTGTCCTTCTGTCCGTCTGCATGTTGTTGCGCATTTTTTGGGGACCAATACCGGTATTTTAATTCGCGCGGTATTTTAATGTTTTTGTTGTTTGATTGGTTCATAATGGACACACGAGTTGAGGAGAATGCATGTTAATCTGTGCGAAGATCTGCCATACACAGATAAGATCACAGTTACTAACCAATGCGACCAGTTATGGGAGAGGCACCGTTAGTGATTGAGTTACTTTTTTCACACGAACCATGCATGCCATCTTGATCCGGCCCTGTAGTTATTTTATAGACTTTCCCGGGTCTAGGATGTGATGGGATGATGCGGTCATTGAAAGTGGAAAAATGGGAAAGTTGTGTGTGGGAATCACTTGTCGCTCAAATGTATATGTAACTCTGGTGTTTGTTTACATTTAGTTTGATGAAAATGATGGCTAAGTATGTGCAATCTGTTTTGTTATGAAATGTTATTGTGTAATTCAGAATATTTTTTGCAGAAATTAAGTTAACGCTCAAAGCTTATATTTAGATGGTATAATGATCGCTAAGCTTAGAGCTTGTCGACTTAATTGTGGATGCGGTAAAAAAGCACCTGAATCGTTTGAGTTAAGTTTCAGACACCGAAAAATAAATAAGTATAAACTAAATTGTGTCTATTGCAGAAGGCTTCCGCCGACCGCTTTAACAAAAGATTATTGAGTGGTCGATCAAAACGGACTATCTGCTGAAGGAAAATAAAGTAGGGTTACTGGTAAGAAACTAATTCGGCGATGCGTTAATTTGTATAACAAATATTCATATTCTAGCTTACATTGACAACGTTGGCCCGCACTTTGATGCACAGGAGCAAATTTTTGGACAAAGAAAAAATAGAAAGCAGCCAATGGTGATAGCTTCAACTACTTTTGATTTGACGGAAGGATGTGGAGAAGAGGCTGGCATTTACTGGCATTTAAAGAAGAAAATTAACAGTTAAACTAAAACTTCTACGTTATTTATCAACTCTTGCAGTGAAGACTAATCATTATTTGTATTTGTTGCGGAGATGCAGGCAAGCAGACTTTCAATTGAAAGGGAACATCTAAGCTGGGAAAAAGACTAATGGGAAAGGGAATTTTAATACTAATCTTACTTTGTATGTTTATATTTAATAAGCTTAATAGTTTAAAATTTGAAAAAGTAGAATATTTTTTACTGAAAAATTATGTTATAGATAGGACTACGTTTATCTTCTCCTTCCAAATATGAGTCAGTTGTGATTATGTGTGCATTTTCAGTTTCATTTTGAGAACCTGACAGATATTCAATTTCAAATGTGTCGATGTTGTTGTAACAGCTTCGTTTGAGCTGCATCAGGAAATATATATATATATACACAATTTATTATATATGAAATGAATGTAATAGTGCAAAGCGATTTATGAATGTAAGAGAAAGATAGACCGAAATGCAACCTCATGGTGTCAAGGTCTAGGAAAAAAGCAACATCAACTGGTCGTAACCAGAGGTCTAAAGGGCTCAATTGAGTCGGATGGGACGGGCAGTTAAACAAATGAATTGTATCGTGCGGTGATTGACCGCATTCAGGGCAGTAATTAGTATTACTTATCCCAATTCTTTGCCTGTTCTTTCGGGTAGGCGCTGATGTAGTGAGGGTGCCATGGTTTGGATGATCACGTGTGTACGCACCCAACAAGAACTTCTTTGAAAGCAGCTCATTATGTTGGTGAACAGGCAGTATCATCGCTTCATTTTGCAAATGATCCTCATGGGTCATTTGCAGACAACCAGTGGCAGTCCTCAGCAAACTATTCTGACTTCTTTGCAGGCATTGCCATTGAGTCTTACTTAGGAAAGGGGTCCATACAGGAGCAGCATAATTTAGGACAGAACGTCCAATAGCTATATAAGTTGTTATTATAGTCTCCTTGTTCTTACCCCAAGAAGATCCGGTAAGCGCTTTCAACACTTTGTTTCTCGACTTAAGACGATTATTTGTCTTGGTGGCATGAGCCGAGAATCTAAGCAATGGGTCAAATGTAGTTCCTAATATTATCAGGTACTGAACTGTAGAAATCCTTACTCCGACCTCCAACAAAGACATCTAGTTCCATCCTCACCTCCTTAGTCCAGGAAGTGAAAATGGAGGCAGATGACTAAGGTTGCGAACATTGAAAACATTTAATAAATTATCCAAAAAGATGTTAATTCTCGCGCAGATATCATCGACATTCACACCCGATGATAAAACAGAACAATCATCTGCATAGGTCACTAGTTTTATATGGGGAGGGGGAAGGGGCATCTTAGCCAAATAAAGGTTGAACAGAAGAGGAGAGAGAACACCCTGCGGAACATCCATCTTTAACTTACGATAACCCGACCTCACGCCCCTGAACTCAACATATGCCCTTCTACCATTAAGATTGTTCAATAGCCAGCGTTTCGTTTTATCGGGTAGTGAAGTGGAGTCCAGGTCTTGAAACAAGATTGCATGATCAACAGTGTCAAATGCCTTGTTCAAGTCTAGAGCCACCATCACTGTACGTTCGCATGGCCTCGGCTTATTAAGTCCATCAGCTATAAAAGTAGTGATTTCGCTCAATGCTGAAGTCGTACCACGACCTTTCCTAAACCCGTGCTGATGATTTGCTAGAGGGCAGTGTTCTGTCATTGAAGGAAGTAATAATGACTCAAGAACTTTCACTACAGGTGAAAGAAGCGATATGGGCCTATAAGAGGAACCAAGATCAGCTTCACTGCCAGGTTTTAAGAGAGGTACAATCCTAGCTACCTTCCATACATCAGGAACAATTAACTGAGAAATGGAAAGGTTTAACACGTGTGTGAGGTATACTACCGCTATAGGCCCAAGGTGCTTCAGCATCAGCATTGAAATCCCGTCTGGGCCGAGTACCTTGGATGATTTTGCTTTCCCTATAGCAGCAAGAACCTCCTCACATGTAAAATCTACCAAATCTTCATGTCCTTTTTTCCTTCTGATATGACGTATGGATTTACGTTTTAACCTATTCTGCTGAGAAGGGTGTTGCACGAACTGTCTGCAGAAATAGGTGGCACACTTTTTTGACGATCCTATTTGCACTCCATCAAATGTGTAATGCTAATCACAATAGGGATATGGTCCGAGCCCAACGCTATATCAATCGACCACTCAGAGTATGGAATAAGCGATTCACTGACGACAGTTAAATCAGGGGAGCTGGATGTGGTAGTACTCATCCTGGTTGCACAATCCTTATTGATCGTACAAAAAGGAGAGCTGTCTATTTGGTCCTGGTTGCACAATCCTTATTGATCGTACAAAAAGGAGAGCTATCTATCTGGTCCGCTATACTAATACCCCTAAGGTCATTACCTAATTCTGAGAACCACATCTCATGGTGTGCATTGAAATCACCGAGAATAACTCTGTGATCCCCTTGCAGGATATGGCTCAAAATCGGATTATACCCAGGGTCGCAGATGTTGACTTGTGGAAGATATAAGTTCACAAACTCAATCTCGACATCTCCGGACTTTACAGCCAGACATTGTGTCTCCAGAAATGAATTCTGTTGACCAACAGAAGGCAGTGAAAAAGGTCTGAAATTCACCGTTCGATGATTGCCAGTCCTCCTCCACTGTTTCTGTCTCTGTCCTGCCTGACTATATTAAAGTCAGCAACAGATGCCAGCCGACATGAGTTTGTGAGCTTGGTTGTTGTTGTAGCAGCTCCTTCTTCCTGTGAACTATATCAGGAAAAATCATATGTGTATAATTCATTATATATAGAACAAATATAGTGCAAGCAATGCTTGTGAAGGAGGAAGAAAAACCGAAACGCAAACCTCAAGTGTCAAGGTCTAGGAAACAGGCAACATCCACTGGTCGTAACCAGAGGTCTAAAGGGCTCAATTGTGTAGGATGGGACGGGCAACTGAACAGGTGGAAAGTGTCATGCGGTGATTCACCGCAATCAGGGCAGCAATTTGTATTACTTATCCCAATTCTTTCCCTGTAGCACTCGAGCATAACGCTCCATCCGGATCTTAACTGTGCAAGTTTAGTCCTGGTGCTACGAGGGAGATGTTTTTCGCTCTCATGAATAGGTGGAGGTCTTCCACCTAATATTATGTTGTCCCTAAACGAGCGAATTGCATGCTCAGTTGCATCCTTATGTAATTGGGCCCTTCCGGAAGTATATTCATACTCCCCAATGTTGCTATCAGTGATAAAGCGATTTATGTTCGACTTATATATCCTGATATCTGATCTTATTCGGGTAGGCGCTGACGTAGTGAGGGTGCCATGGTTTGGATGATCAACTCTGTACGCACCTAGCAAGAACTGCTTCGAAAGCAGCTCATTATGCTGATGAACAGGAAGTATCATCGTTTCACTGTGCAAATGATCCTCATGGGTCATTTGCAAACAACCAGTGGCAGTCCTCAGCGCACTGTTCTGACTTCTTTGCAGGCTTTGCCATTGAGTCTTACTTAGGAAAGGAGTCCATACAGGAGCAGCATAGTTTAGGACAGAACGTCCAATAGCTTTATAAGTTGTTAAAATAGTCTCCTTGTCCTTACCCCAAGAAGATCCGGCAAGCGCTTTCAGCACTTTGTTTCTCGACTTAAGACGGTTATTTGTCTTGGTGGCATGAGCCGAGAATCTGAGCAATGGGTCAAATGTAGTTCCCAATATCATCGGGTACTGGACGGTAGGAACCCTTAGACCTCCAACAAAGACATCTAGTTCCATTCTCACCTCCTTAGTCCAGGAAGTAAAAATGGAAGCAGATGACTTATGAGTTGAAAGTCCAAGGTTGCGAGCATTGAAAAAATTTAATAAATCATCCAAATAAGTGTTAATTCTCGCACATATGTCATCTACGTTCAGACCCGACGATAAAACAGAACAATCATCTGCATAGGTCACTAGTTTTATATGGGGAGGGGGAAGGGGCATCTCACGATAACCCGACCTCACGCCCCTGAACTCAACATATGCCCTTCTACCATTAAGATAGTTCAATAGCCAGCGTTTTGTTTTATCGGGTAGTGAAGTGGAATCCAGATCTTGAAACAAGATTGCATGATCAACAGTATCAAATGCCTTGTTCAAGTCTAGAGCCACCATCACTCTACGTTCGCATGGCCTCGGCTTATTAAGTCCATCAGCTATAAAAGTAGTGATTTCGCTCAATGCTGAAGTCGTACCACGACCTTTCCTAAACCCGTGCTGATGATTTGCTAGAGGGCAGTGTTCTGTCATTGAAGGAAGTAATAATGACTCAAGAACTTTCACTACAGGTGAAAGAAGCGATATGGGCCTATAAGAGGAACCAAGATCAGCTTCACTGCCAGGTTTTAGGAGAGGTATAATCCTAGCTACCTTCCATACATCAGGGACAATTAACTGAGAAATGGAAAGATTTAACACGTGTGTGAGGTATGTTACCGCTATAGTCCCAAGGTGCTTCAGCATCAGCATAGAAATGCCGTCTGGTCCGAGTGCCTTGGATGATTTTGCTTTCCCTATAGCAGCAAGAACCTCCTCACATGTAAAATCTACCAAATCTTCATGTCCTTTTTTCCTTCTAATATGACGTATGGATTTACGCTTCAACCTATTCTGCTGAGAAGGGTGTTGCACGAACTGTCTGCAGAAATAGGTGGCACACTTTTTTGACGATCCTATTTGTACTCCATCAAATGTGACAGATGTAAGAGCTCTATTCTGCGGTACACCAGATATTTTTTTAATGGTGTTCCACAGACTTCGCGAACCCGAGTCACAATTATCCAAGTGCTCTAGCCATTTTGCCTTCCTGTGTTCCGCAACGAGATTGTTCACATTGCGGGACAACAAGGCAATACGACTATCACCCGGATCATTGGCACGAATTTGATCACGCAAGGTCGCTAAGCGTGCAGCTTCCGCTGGAAAGCCTGGCCTAATTTTAGGAAACCTACCAGCAGGAATATGCCTCTTTGCAGCCTTAGTGATCGCGTCTCTAAGAATTCTTTCACCTACCTTAACATCATTAGGAGGCAAAAGACCGCTGATTGATTGATCAATACAGCGTGTAAACCCAGTCCAGTCAGCCTTATTGTAGTTCACAAAGACTCGTCTATCCGATTCAACAAAATCTTCCGGACGAGTAATGTTTACCACAATAGGGATATGGTCCGAGCCCAACGCTATATCAATCGACCATTCAGAGTATGCAATAAGCGATTCACTGACGACAGTTAAATCAGGGGAGCTGGATGTGGTAGTGCTCATCCTGGTTGCACAATCCTCATTGATCGTACAAAAAGGAGAGCTATCTATCTGGTCCGCAATACTAATACCCCTAAGGTCATTACCCAATTCCGAAAACCACATCTCATGGTGTGCATTGAAATCACCAAGAATAATTCGGTGATCCCCTTGCAAGACATGGCTGAAAATTGGATTATACCCAGGGTCGCAGCTGTTGACTGGTGGAAGATATAAGTTCACAAACTCTATCTCGACATCTCCGGACTTTACAGCCAGACATTGCGTCTCCAGAAATGAATTCTGTTGACCAACAGAAGGCAGTGAAAAAGGTCTGAAATTCACCGTTCGATGAACAATGAATGCCAGTCCTCCTCCACTGTTTCTGTCTCTGTCCTGCCTGACTATATTAAAGTCAGCAACAGATGCCAGCCGACATGAGTCTGTGAGCTTGGTCTCTTGCACTGCTGCAATTAGGATGTCATGCCGCACCATGTAGTCCACAATCTCAGCCACCTTCCCACGCAGACCATTATAGTTGAGTTGCATAACTCTAAAAGAGTTAAATCGCTGCTCAACCAATGGACTGCGAGCACGCATAATTTGTTGACGGGGCGGCGGAAGAATTGGCCAAGACTGTGTAGAACTACCGGAGCTACATGACGTCCGCACGGGTGACCGGGACACAGATGGGACAAGCATATTACTATGCACAGATATACAACACGACGCAAAGAAATCAGTACTCCAATCTCTATGAGATCTAAGAGCAGTGCACCTCCTCATATGACACCAATTGTGATAGCCGTTACATCGCACAGATGAAACATTGCGATGTATCTGATTGCCACAAACGGAGCATACCCAGCTAGCAACTGCAGTTGCTTGCGAGGAGGAGGTTGTTGCAGTTGCATTGGAGGTGGGTACAACAGCTTTGCTATCATTGGTAACAGAATTACAGTTACCTAAGCAGCAGCTAGCAATAAATTGCTCTGTCCAGTCTCTATGAGATTGGAGGCCCGAACAAGATCTCAGGTGGCACCATCTGCCACATCTAGAACACTGAACCGAGGTTGCATTCCTGAAGATCTTCCTCTCACAAACAGAGCAGAACCAGGGACCAGGTCCCGGGTTCCTCTCAATGCCGGCGCGGCACAGGAGTATCTTCAACAGTTGCGCCGACAGAACTGTTGACTCCATATAAAAATTGTACATATATATACCTGATGCAGCCATTTGGGCTGAGTTGGACAACCTTTGACTGCACGAATCTTCTTGTGCAGACCGGTCCGGGGCGAAAGCCCAGTCGTCCTTGGGAACGATGTAGTTATGTGTCGATGTAGTTTTGCTCAGTTAATACATAGTGCAATATAACACATGTGAATATCCAGTCCCGACTCGCAGACTCGATAGCTGCTAAACGTGCCATTAAATATCTTCCGGCATGCTGAACTTAAGTCAGTGACATTATTACGAAAGGCTGCTATAACATATTATGATAGTTTATACGCACTATCTCCAGCGATTCATTGGAAAAAAAAAAATTCGTTGGATTTGTAAATATCAGACAGTTTTTTAAAAATTATGCTGTCGTGTACACTCCCTGGCCAACCAACTACCAAATGCCTGATCATCTTCCTATGGTCGCATGTTGCCTAAACCTTTAAGCTGTACACCTGATTACGAGAATAATATGCTTCGGAGTCCTGCATAGGTTTCTCTGAGAATTTAATTTCGGTGCACTCAAGATATAAAATACAAGATGGTAACTTGTGAAGCAACAAGTGTTACACGTTCTACTGAATTAGGCCAAAAAATGTATCTTTTTGTAACTTTCAGAATTGTAATTTGTAATTTTTTCAATAGAGCTGTTAACACTGGTACAAAAGAATGCAGCGGTTTTTGCTACTGAGACTCACTCGCCACTCGATCCAAGTTGGTACAGTACAATCATCAGCTGCATTTTACAGAGAACTGCTGGCAAGATTAAAAAAAGTAGTCATGTCTTATTAAATTTAAAATGATGTTGAAGCTGGCACAATTTAGATTTGATGACAATGAAGATTTCAAGTTATAACTAGAACAAATGGATCTAAAGAAGCACAATATGCTTGAGTATATTCCTTCGTCTATCTCTCTCGCTCTTGGCTGCTACCAAAACTATGTAAGTATGTAGATATGATGGCTCTAGCATGTATGAATAACGCAGGTTCACATGTATGTCTGTACATACAAATGTGCACAGAAATAGAGAATATGTTATCTCTATTCTGCGAATTGAAAATAAAGCAACCGAAAGGAACAAAAAACACAGAAGCTAGGCGTGATACGCCATGGTTCCAAACATAAAAAGCGAAAGAGAAGGACGAATCAAGTAGTGTCGCATCAAGTTGTGTCAAACAACTGCTCTGTTTGTTTCGTTCATTCGCATTGTCTATTCATTTGGTTTGATTCTTTGTTCGTATCGAACCTTTTTTTTGCTTTGGTTTTTTATCGATCGAGTTGGCAGGTATCTTTGCAAAAAATTCGGTAATTATATAGAAAATCCCCCATACGCCCGATTTTATTTGTTCTGAGCATTTTTCACTATATATGTTGGGCGCGGAAACAACTCCTTACAAAGATATTGAGAAAAAAACGAAAAATAAATCATATATTATATTTTGGCTTTGGGGCTTACGATTTGAATACATTTTCGTTTGTTTACATTCTTCCACGATCGAAAATCATTGTAGGACCCCCTCCAACTATCCTGTGCACACATATACACGCACGCGCACTTACTCTCTTGTTTACTTATTAGTTTCTTGATAATATTTTCATGCAGAACGGAAGTTTGTATATTAGGATGTGGTTAATTTAAAAAGAAAATGCAATTTGTAGTTTAATGCATATAATTTTAAATTTTATTAAGATTTAAGATAATCATCAATAGACATGGGATACATAATCGACATCTCTTTGAAAAACGCTTCGATGCGTTCATTGTACACGAAATGGCGTTTAAATAAAAATTCTCCAATTTATGCATTATAATTCATTTTTCGTAATCCATAATCCATAATGAGCGATAAAGATATAGGCAAGTCATGAAAACGGTCCTTAATATTATAAACGCTTAAGTTTGTATGGATATGTGGATGTGTGAGTGTTTGTTACTCCTTCACGCAATAACTACTGAATGGATTTTAATGAAATTTTACAATAATATAGCTCATATATCGGAATAACACATAGGCTATAATATTATGAATCATTAAATTGAATCATTTATTTAATTAATTTAAAACAATCACAGCGCAAACATTTTAACCACGTCTGCTGCTCTGAGTAGACGATAAAAAGCTGAGAGCTTCAAAATTGTCTAGCGACATGTGTTTGCCTTAAATGCTCATGTGTGCGGGACGATATAAGAGAGGCAGAGAATGAAAGAATACCGTTGGCTTTTTGAAAGTTTAAATTTAAATTAATCAAATTTTTGTTAATAGAATTTGGGTTTTAATGTAATTCAAAGATAATTATGCATGTATATGCTGCTTATCTGAATAAGTTCATTTGGATTCGCCGAATGACGGTGTGGAAATTCAACCGTTCACCAGCAAAAGGAAAAGCGCAACGGTTGAAAAAGAATCAGGACCGGC
This sequence comes from Leucophenga montana, assembly GCA_035044765.1. Lineage (NCBI taxonomy): Eukaryota > Metazoa > Arthropoda > Insecta > Diptera > Drosophilidae > Leucophenga > Leucophenga montana. Next base: position 315,956 of record JAWNNQ010001213.1, read on the forward strand.
CCGAAAAAAAGTTCGTTTCGACGCGCGTCTGATGCGCGGAAAATTATTTCAGAGATGAATTTTACACAGAAATGGAAAAAGTTCGTTTTTTTGTGACTGTAGTGAAGTTTTGTGTTTCCTGTGCATTTATTAGATTTCAGATAAGAAAACTTGTGCTAAGTGCGCTGGATGTAATCGCGTTATAAAAGGAAGCGGCGAAGTAACTTCCAATTTTCTTAAACATTTGCAAGTAAAGCACAGCGAATTATTTACGGTAGTGCGCAAACCCTGTTTGACGGAAAACTATTACATGCGATTGTAGACTTTGCATTGCCTGTTTCAATTCTGGAAAGGAAATCTTTTATTGCTCTCTTCCAAGAAACTGGTATGAAGGTGATGTGCAGGCAAACGGCGGTTAAAAGGCTTGAGGAAAAGTACAACGTGATGGTGCAAGATATTAAAAAAATCATTTCCAAAATATTTTTGTATTCTGCAGTTTTCGACATGTTCGTCATTTAAATAATGCGCCAAGCCCTCGACTCATTGGAAAATGGGTCGAGAAGTTTGAAGATAGACCGGTTCAACGCTGGAAAAATCCAAATCCGGGCGTCCAAGGTCTTCGAGAACGTTGGAAAACGTAGACAGTGTTACTCAGTCTGTTCGCGACAACCCGGACCTTTCGATTCGGAAGCGTGCAGTTGATTTAAACGTGCATAGATCATCATTGTTCCGCATTTTTAGCAAATTCACGCACGTTCAACAGGTCTCTACCACGAGTTCATGAAATTTTTCCTGCCAAATTGATCTCCAGGAGAGGTGACTTAAATTGGCTTCCACGAAGTCCCGATTTAACTCCTATGGACTTTTTCCTGCGGGGTTACGTCAAATCTAAAGTTTACGGCAACAAACCGACTTCCCTGGCACAAATAAAAGGAAATATCCGTCACGAAATGGCAGCCATCACGGAGAATACCTGCCGAGCCGTCATAGGAAATTTTAGTGCTCGATTAAATAAATGCCATGAACGCAACGGCATTTACATTTGGACAATGTCATTTTTAAGAAATAAGTTCTCAAAGTGTGTATTTTAATATGTAATAAACATTTTCTCAATAAACTACTTACTTTTTTTATCGATTTTTTTAATGTGAACTCTCTTTTGAGACACCTTGTATTTGTGGACTGCGGGAGATAAAGGTGGAAGCTATAAAAACTAGTAATTAAGGCATAGCAGACCCTATACAATATATAAATTCCTGATCATTATCAAAAGTCGAGTCGGTAAAGACATGTCCGTCTGTCTGTCTGACTATTTGTGTGAACAACGATATATTGATGCCTTTATATTGGGACTCTACTATTCCGATAAAGTGTATTAAATGAAAATACCGAACCCAAGAGTAGTAAAATTTAGTATAAAGGTCGAAAAACGAAATTTGATGTATCTTACATCAATCGTAATAAAATATACCACATAGATTCACGGAATATTGCTCTCATACAAATCTATGGTACAAACAAGAAGCAGTAGACAAGTAGAAATGGGAAATTTGACGCCTCTTACGTCAACCCATGCAAACTATTCGATATAGGGCCAAATCGGAACAGTTTAAGGGTAGACCCATGCAAATGTGCTCACCTTTTGTCAAGTTTTTTGTATGAATATTTGTTGTTAACCATTCACACATAGTGTGAAATGGTATTATCAGTTTGTCTGAAAGTTTGTAACGCATTAAAAGAAGCATCGTAAACCCCATACCATAAAGTATATACATATATTAAAGTATATATATTCTAGACGAGTCAATCTAGCCTGTCTGTCAATCTTTCCGCCTGTCTGTCTGTCTAACTGTATGTTCTTGCGCATTTTTTGGGGACCAATTTTTATGCTATCCAGTTGAAATTTTACGCATACACTTCTTTTTATTGCAGTTTAATAGAGTATCAAGATTGACCCGCCATTTTTACTTTTGGGGTAGTCTCCATATAAACCCACTGCCCACTTTGTACTTTTGTAAGAAAAACTTCTTTATTAAAGTCAATATTAGGTTGAAATGCCATATGGTGCCTTTTTATAGACAGCCGCATAACAGACATAGACTAATGGGCCCACCGTGTAATTTTGTGTCTTTATGAAAAAATTCTTCATTTAAATCAATATTAACTTGAAATTTGGTTTGGTGGATTTTAGTGGACAACCGCTTCATATACATATACAAATGGGCGTGTCTCGCCCACTTTCTGATTTGTTTGGAAAATGTCAATATCAACTTTAAATTCGAGATGGCGGCATCTTACACATATACTATATCGCTTCATAGACATCTACTAATGGGTACCGCCCACATTTTGGGGTACCCTCTATTTAAACCCCCACCCCCAGTTGAGGACATTTAGTAATATGGACTGAAGTAAGTAGGGAGAATCAATCTCCCCAATAAGAATTCTATGAAGAAAAACAACGAAGAGTTAAGAACGGCGTAATAAGAGGGTTGGGAGATCAATTAATTTTAGCCTGCCATGATAGATTGGAAGATTTATTTCGGGATCCAAATTGAAATTTCTAAGAGCAAGAAGAAGAAACTGTTTTTGAACTGACTCAATACGATACTCAGAATAGGTTAATATGGGTTCCAAATACAGGATCCAAATTCTAAAATCGGACGAACAAGTGAAGTATAGAGGAGTTTAGTGGTATAAGGGTAATTAAATACCTTAGATCAACGGTTAACAAAGCCAAGGACACCTTTTGCTTTATTTACTATTGAACACATGTGATTATTATAAATAAGTTAAGGTTCCATAAGGATACCTAGGTCCTATATCGAAATGGCGAAGTGGAAGGTTCTATCACACACCACTCTATCTGATCACCACATGTCTCGTTCGATATCCCATGACCTGTCTTACCTTGAGAGAGTGAAGTATACTTCACTTAGACAGAGTGAAGTATTCTTCACTTCACTCTCTCTCTAGGTACTACACTGCTACAAGAGTATCTTCAAATTTTATGAATCGCATGCGTTTTACCGCAGTGAATGGTTTTGTAAGAAATTAAGCCTACTTAGTAATTTGCTTGTACTTTAAAAAAAGCGAAACTGAAAGCAAATGAACTAACTACTATGAAAAATATGGCGTATACAGGGTTTAATATAGTCAAGTTTAATATTTTCAAAACACATGATTCTATATTAAGCGATTTTCATTAATTTCACTGTTGTAAGTTTTATAAACTTTTTTTTTGTAAGAGTTTCTGAGATAGGTATGGTTTTCTGATTATGGGTACAGTCTGGTGATAACATTTTTGCTAGGTTAGCGGGTGTCTCCATGCAAAAACTTAATTTGAAAGTTTTTTGGCCAAAAAAACGGAAATTTTTAACATTTTGGCCTGTATCGCCGAAAAATTTCAATTTTGTTTATGTTGTTTTACTTGTTGTTTTGGTTTTGCTATTGAAATTCTGGCAGCTCTAAAATTAATATCTTTGAAATGTATTTATTGGACAATAGACAATACGTTTTATATTCTGAATTACAGTCGTGAAATTGAAAACTATCATTTATGGTGGAAAAATGAGATATATAGGCAATTCGTTTTATAGGCAAGTCGTGAAAATAGTTCGAAGCATAATAATGGAATTATTGAAAAATGCATTAAACATATGATATATATGGCTTTTCTGTGTAGCAGTTCCACGGAACTGTTTGTTTGCATTTAAAAATTTTGGGAATAAAACCCAAATATTCTTCGCCCAAACTAAGCGACAATGTGAAAGCGTGTGAATCGTTTGCGGATCCGCATACGTTCAATTTGTTCGCAAGAGATCACTTGGAGAAACGTTCGCCTGCAATATCGTTTGCGAGTTTTTGGCCTTACTTGTTAGGAATAAATAGACAATATTTAAATTTAGCTTTAAAATATACATCATATTCAGTAGTCAAATCTAAACTAACTATTTAAAAGCACTTTTTCTTTGCAATCACATTTAATTCATTAGAAAATTCTCCAACTAAAGTATATATTCTCCCTTCATATTGAACATCTCCCACGATTACTTTTCATCAATTCTTTAAAGTATTTTATGTTGCTAATCAGCGCTTTGCCATTGTTATTTTGTAGTCTAAATAATTGCTTAGGCACATAAAAATCTCAACGAATCCGGTTGAGTCGCGTTGTCTAAGTAATAAAATTTAAATTGCTGAATGAAAATCTTTATGAACGCAAACTCGCTGGCATTCATGTCTGGCACGAAGGGAACATCCAAAATACGCGGGATAGATGGCGCGGGATAGATGGCGGCTTGAGACAATCAACTAAAATGCCACATAGCAAAGGGGTTTCACTTAAATAACTTTGTTTTACTGTTCTTGTTAACTAAACGTAGTAGTCGTATAGTAGTCTCCTTCATCAGTTTAATGCTATGTTTGGAAAAAGTGGTAATTTTATAGACGCGCTAATAGTGCCTCCATTTGTACTTTACGTCAATGAAAACTTCGAAGCAAATACAAAATATTTGTGGCTTTGCCATTTCATACTACTTGGCTAGACTCCTGCTCGACATAATTCATCTCTATGGACACTGCTGCGGCATTCAAATGAGTTTTTAAATATTTGAATTGCTTTTGACGCCTGATGTTGAATGTAAAATTATTTCTAGCGATTTGTCGAGTTTTTTTTTTGTTTTTTTTTTGTGTTGCTGCTGGGCCAAATTTGGTTTTCGTTTCTCGGTCGCACTTTCTGTCCCATTCTGATTTCTACTTGTGTCTTGCCTGATCTGGCAGCACTCCGGACTTCGGACCAGTAAGCCATACTCAACTTCTCTCCACTCACTCCAACTTTCCTATTTGAATTTGTTTCTGATTCAATTTCAATTGTTCGTTCACTGTGCCGTTGTCGTAAAAAACCCTGTAGAAATATTTGGCAAAAATTATCATCTAAGAGTTTTCCTCAGTCTCCATACCCTGTGTATGTCGCTTATTCAACTTTCAGGCGATTGAAGCAGCCGTGAGTTCACGACTTCAAAATACCCTGCACTTATGCTTATGTATCGTTATAGAACTTGAAATATTTATTAAAAAAAAAATATATATTATATTAAAAGAAAGATATTTTAAGTATTAAAAGTTTATAGTTAAAAAAAAAAAACTTCTTAACATGCATTCATTAACTTTAACTCAATATAGCCATGTCCATCTGTTCGGTCAGTCGTCAATCCGTTTGTCTGTCGTCTATCTTTTACTCCACACTTTTACTATTCGCTGTAAAACAAAGTACATGACATTGTTTTGCGTTCAAAAGGAACTAACTGTCACAATGCGACAAACATTCAATTCGCAATGAATGGCAAAATACGGAATGGTGCTAATTTGAAGGTAAATACTTAAAAATTACTTTTTTTTTTGCGTATTTTTTATATCATTACTGATAATTTATAAGCGGATGCACCTTACAGTCATTCACGGTGACACAATCAGCTGTTCCCTTTTTTGTTGCCTTCTAAAATATTTACTTTTTTACTGTGAACATTCGTTGGACAAAATATTACGAGTATTTCTCTAAACTCGTAACTGCCTCGAAAACCATGAAATCTCGTAAATGTACGGGAATCGTGAAAGAACTGTCAAAATTTGTATTGGGCATAGTTTACTCGTAACTCGTAAATTTACACTACAAATTTGACAAGTAAATTAGCTTTGTGAAGTTGGCAACCCAAAGTGTGAAAATATTACTTTTTTTAAGTGTAGTTCGTTTGTCCAACGTTAGTCACCGTTTGTCCAAGGTTAAACCTCGTTAAGCGTCCATCATTAATCCAGGTTTGTTCAAGTATGAACTTCGTTTGCCCAACCACCAAAAATTAAGAAAAAGCGATAATTAGTTTGTAAATATAATTCGTAATTTATTGAAGTTTTTATATTTTAAACGGCCAAATAAGTAGAAGAAACTTAAAAAATTTAATTTGATTTGAATCGATTTCAAACACCAGGCAAACTAAAATTAAATTTAAATAGATAGGGTTCCATTAATTTTTAGATAATATTTAAGAAATTTTGTCACATTACTATATATGTCTATAATAGCATATTGTGCGCACAAGTTAAACCACTTTTTATACCATTCACACATACTCGTAGTGTGAAATTGTATTATCAGTTTGCCTGAAAGTTTGTAACGCATTAAAGGAGGCATCGTGGACCCTATAAAGTATATATATTCTTGATTACCTCGACGATCTAGCCATGTCCGTCTGCCCGTATGTCTGTCCGTCTGTATGTCCGTCCGCCTGTCTGTCTGTCCGTCTGTCTGTCTATATGTTGTTGCTCATTTTTTGGGCACCAATTTTTATGCTCTCCAATTGAAAATTTACACACACACTTCTAATTATTGCAGTTTAATAAAGTGTCAAGATTGACCCGCCACTCCCACTATTTGACATAGCCCCATACAAACCCACCGCCCACTTTTGACTTTTGTATGAAAAACTTTTTTATTGTAGTCAATGGCAACTTAATATTTGATATGGTAGCTTATAGTAGACGGAAACTTCACATATACATTAATGGGTGGGGCCCGCCAACTGATTGGGGTAGCCCCATACAAACCTACTGCCAAATTTTCTGTTTTTGTATGAGAAACTTCTTTGTTAAAGTCAATATTAGGTTGAAATGCGACGTGGTACCATTAAATGGATGGCCGCTTTACATACATAGACTAATGGGCGTGTGCCGCCTACTTTTTGGGGTAGCCCCCATACAAACTCACCGCCCACTTTTGTTTTTTTTTTATAAAAAAAATTAAATTTATATTGGCTTCAAATTCGAGTTAGTGGATTTTATTGGACAACTGCTTCATATACATATAAAAATGGGCGTGTACCGCCAATATAACCCCACAGTTCACTTTTATGTATTCGTATAAAAAACGTAACTATCAACTTGAAATTCGATATGACGGCATCTTATAGATGGTCGGTTCATACACATCTTCTAATGGGCGCGTACCACCCACTTTTTGGGGTAGCCCCTTTTTAAACCCCTCACATTTATGTTTTGCAATACGATTTAAAATTTCTTGTGAATGGTATTAGAGGTTTGGTTTACAACCGAAGTTAACGTTTTTTCTTGTTTTCTTGTTTACTTATGTAGTTGTTATAAGCAATCCCTATGAATGTCTGCAAAAAGTAAGGAAGTGATGTAAAGTGTGAGAGAACGGCACTCAATATATAATTCTTTTCTGAACTAACGTTGGACAAACGAACTGCATTTAAAAATTAAAATTTCACATTTCGGAGTGTCAACTTCACACGGCTGAGTAAATTGCCTCGTGAATTTATAGTGAGTATTGCCTTTCAGCTAAAAAAGAATTTTAAAATATTTAAGTATTTGGTTTGCATTCAATCTTAATTTTGAAAATAAATTTGTTCTTTAACTCTGATAGCATATTGTTTCTTTTACGGGTATAAAAATAAAATGCTTCTATCTCATATTTTCTCGTGTTTTTAATATCCAATCCGTTATAGAAAATAGCAATGACACCTCTTCCAGCAACCCTGAAATGCGGGATCCTAATGATACAAAAATTGTACTCACGAGTCTTCTGGATGTGTCGTAGTGTGAAAATTTGGTCACTGGCCGACAACTCATCGGAGCCTGCCACTTTTTAATCAGCTTTTTAATTACTCTCTACAAGAGAGTCATCATCAACTGGTGCTACTAGATATACTTCTCTATCAGCTTCATTGTTCACTTGATCGCTCCCAACATCTCAAGCTACCGCGTTTCTTGTTCAATTGTTTGTGTCTGAAAATGCATTACTGCTCCTTCCGTTTCTCTTTTATATCGCTCTCGAACTCACTATTCTAAGTTGCATTGTGGATGTTAATTTGCGGAAATCTGGTTCTACTGTGAACCATGTTCCGATCTGCGGCGAAGTCGATTAGTCTCTCTCCATTGCTAGATGTAGCGTTGTGCTTCTTCGTATGACAACTGTAGATGTCACATGATGCTTTTGTAGAGCAACCGTGTCCTATTCATCACATTTCCTGTAGTGCGGCGATGGCAGCCTTGTATTTGTCGAGGACATCAACTAGATGGATAGATGCACCTTCCTTATAGAGGGTCCGAACATTCCAGGAGTATTTCCGTAAATCATGGTCCTTAAATCGTTTGCCTTCATCAAAGAGAGAGCGTATCCGAGGGTTGCTCTATGTCTTACCTGCTAAATGATTTTTTTTTTGCGGTGTTGAGGAATGCTGAATAGTATTCAGGGGTTACGGAATAATAGACTTTTTTGAGTTGCTTGGGCCGTTCGCAAAATAATCGTTTTTAGCCACTCCCTATTGAATGGTAATCAAAAATTTTCCGCTCTAATGCGAACTTCTACAAACGATCCCATCCCCACAAATAGTTTAGGCTTCACTTTTATAATTACTCTGATTTGTAAAAATAATGTTGCCAAACGACTGGAAAAATACACGGAATTCTTCGATCACTTTGCTTGGTGTAACAATTAATTAAACATACAGGTTGCAAGCTCAGGAAAGCACTTTTTTGTTTATGCTGTTCGTCCGTGGAACAATTTGCCTCCAAACATAAAATCTGATAGAAGCGCAACGCAATTTAAAATTAAATTATAAACACACTTTCAAAACTAAAATACATTTTTTAACTAGAATCGCGCTCGATATAGAGAATTGTATGAAAAACATTTTTCTTGTAGTCAATATTAGCTTAATAATTGATATAGTAACTTAAAGTAGCCGGATGCTTAACATATACATTAATGGGTGGAACCCGCCCATTATTTGGGCTATCTCCCATACAAACCTACTGCCTACTTTTGACTTTTTGTAAGAAAACTTCTTTATTATGGTCAATATTAGGTTGAAATGCAATGTGGTGCCTTTTTATGGTCAGCCGCTTAACATACATAGACTAACGGGCGTGGCCCGCCCACTATTTGGGGTAGCTCCCATACAAACCCACCGTGCAGTTTTGTGTTTTTGAAATTTGATTTTGTAGATTTTAATGGACAACCGCTTAATATGATTTGATTGATTTTTCGGGTTTGACAGTCTCTAACTGGTAAGAGGGGTACTATTTATATTTCGGGAATACCAAATAAAAACACACATTTTTAAATGAAAATGGCTTTATTGTTTTTAAAAATATTCCCCTTGATGATCAATACACTTTTGCATTCGTTGAAACCATTTGTCATAGCAGTTTTTCCATTTCTCTTGAGACACCTCCAAAACATGGTTTTTGAACGCTTCAACTGCTTCTTCGGCGCTCGTAAATCGTTGACCACGCAGTTTACCTTTGATACTCGGGAACAAGAAGAAGTCATTGGGTGCCAAATCAGGACTGTACGGAAGATGAGTCATTAATTCGATGTTTTGACTGCTCAAAAATGCACTTGTTTGACGAGATGTGACCCAGGCCGAAGAAACCGGCGATCATTTACTTCACTGTGCTTCTTCCACAAACAACTTTTGTTGGATTTGGCTCGTCTTGGAATACCCACACGGTCAATTGATGTTTTGTTTCCGGCTCATACGCATGTATCCATGATTCGTCACCTGTCACGATTTTATACACGTCTTTTGAAGCACCACGGTCGAACTTTTTAATCATTTCCTTACACCAATCGACGGGAGCCTTTTTTTGAGCGATTGATAAGTTATGGGGTACCCAACGAGAGCAAATTTTTTGTACAGCTAAGAGTTCTTGCAAAATCGAATGTATTGAAGTGGAACTAATGTGCAAGGATGCCTCTATCTCACGATATGTCACATGACGATCTTGCATTATCAGTTCACGCACCGCAGCGATGTTTTTGGGCACAACAACCGATTTTGGAATTCGTCGGCGACCGAACTACGACCACGATTGAATTGAATGAAATGAAATACCAGCGATGTACTGTAGTTTTTGATGGTGCTTTATCGCCATACAAAGAACTGAATTCATTGACACATTCTTGTTCAGATAATCCACGTCGAAAGTTGTGAAAAATAATCCAACGAAAACCTTCTCTTGAAATTTCCATTTTTTGGCCAAATTGCTTTTTTTAACTCACTGTAAACAAAACAAATAGCAATTGTACATCAAAACTTTGTGAGTACGTTTATGTCAAAAAATGTCAAATTTTATTATGGTGTTGCCAGATTTTAGCTTTTGACATTAGTGTTGCCAGTTCCCGAAATATAATTAGCAGCCCTCGTACGTAAGTTTTTTTTTTGTTTGGTAAAATGTTTTATGCTAAATTGTTGAGAATGTTCCTGGCTTTAACTAATGCCAAGAGATCTATACTCAATTGTTAATAACTGCTTTTACGAAATTCCAGGCAATTTGTTCATGAATTACTAATAGGGAATCAAAGTAATTAACTAAGTTTTATCATCACTAATTCTTGGAAATAGTATCTTTTTCAAGCACTCAATGGATTCGCCTTTTCGATTTTATGATTTGATAAAATTTTAACTATTCTCAATTTGATGTGAAGAGGTGGTACTAATATCTTTATTTTGGTACAAGTGAAATGCTTCAAATTCATATTGGCTATAATAAATATGTTTTTCATACAAAATGGCATAGGTGGGCAGTAGGTTTGTTGTGGGTATCTCCAATCGAAGGCTGGATACGCCCATTAATATATACATAAGCGAAATTTATCGAATCTCTAAATTAGATTGGCTATTACAGAAAAATTTTATGACACAAAAAAAAAAAAAATTTGTGCACAATTGAACTAAAAGTGACAGCAAGCTCAACAAAATTTGATTAAAATTTCCAATCTATGTCACATATATATGATCGTTCGAACAGGGCATTACCAAAATCAAAAAAATGGTCGGTTGTTTTGTATGGGGGCAATATATTCCAAATTGGCGTGTTAGCATCATTTTTATACATTATCAGCATACGAAATTAAGAAGTCTCCATACACAATTTCAGATCGATATCTTAAACACTCTATGACTAGTTTCGATTCAAACAGACAGGACACTAATGTACAATACTACTTAGTGATTTAGTAGCTATGTATTAACATGTATGATAGTTGAGGAAGAGTGTTATAATTTAAAAACAACAACAAAAAACCCAATCAATATTTTCCACTGGGTGTGTACGCATGTACTACATCCTTTACTTCATTCATTTTCTCGTCATTTGTTCGTTCACTGCTTTATTCTGAAATGCAAATTGTTTTATGTAAATGTCTGCAAAGTATTTGCTGCTCGAAAGCGCCTTTCACAATCCATCACGCCCATCAGCTCACCAGCACCAATATGGAGAATGCGTAACCGCAAGCCAAAATCGGATGCTTCTGCACCCGTTCTTTATATCGTTATACTATGTATATATGTATGTACATTCACATTTACATTCATCTCACCATTTATTCCTCTGTATGTATATCGCTTAGTCCGTGTGCGTGTTTGCCCATCTGTCTGTCTGCCCATCTGTCGCTGTCAATCATAGAAATCACTCGGCAAATAGTTTGCGCAAATCTGCATGAACGGTTCGTACTTTGAACTCGTCCGTCAGCTGAATGGGGTCAATTGGGTCATGGGCCAAAGCCGCCACTACTGCCGTCATCACATCCATTAATCCCGCTGTCATGATAATAGGTTATTCGACGCTGGTTGTCATCAACTTTGATACTCGTAACTGTTGCGTTCGCTCCAAATATGCATATTGTTTTTGACTTTTTGGAGCGCATTCAAAACGACATTCAAATGATAAATAAATAAATAGAAAATCTTCATTCATGAAAGCAAACATTTTCTATCTACTCTATGTATGCTTATATTATTTGCGCTCACATTGTATATGAGCATTTGATGAAGGTCAAAACTATTGTAGAGCTTTAGCGAAAAGTGTTATAATAACACTGTGCAAGTCAAAAAAAAAAATAAATAAAAAGATAGTCAATGTCGACCTTTTTACCCTATATTGTGCCCTAGAAATCGAACTGCATAATTACTTTTTATACCCTGTAGCCATAGGGTGAACGCATAAATTAAGTTGGTGCAAATGTATGTAACAGGCAGAGGGAGGCGTGGAAGACCTCATAAAGTATGTATTTTCTTGATCTTCATCGGAAGACTAGTAGATATAGACATGTCCGTCTGACCGTCTGTTTGAGCGAACAAATTTTTGAGAGTATAAGACAGAGTCTTTAAGTTGAGATATTTAGACTTTCCATTTCCCTCTTCTGATAACTAATACTAAATGAACACGCCGAAATCCATTTGCCAGTGTGGCTTTATATGGACGGACGCATCGCATATTTATCAAGGTGAGTGTCACGCTCACTTTTAGGGGTTTAATAGAGTATCAAGATTGACCCGCCACGCCCACTTTTTGGGGTAGCCCCCATACAAACCCACCGCTCACTTTTGACTTTTTGTATGAAAAACAGTTTTATTGTAGTCAATATGAACTTAATAATTGATATGGTAACTTTTAGTGGACGGATGCTTGACATATAAATTAATGGGTGGGATCCGCCCTCTATTTGGGGTAGCTCCCATACGGCCCACTTCTGACTTTTTGTATGAAAACTTCTTTATTAAACTCAATATTAGGTTCAAATGTGATGTGGTGCATTTTCATGATCAGCCGCTTATATACATAGACTAACGGGCGTGGACCACACTTTTTTTGGGGTAGCCCCCATACAAACATACTGCCCACTTTTGACTTTTTGTATTAAAAACTGCTCTATTAAAGTCAATATAACGTTGAAATGCAATGTGGTACCCTTTTTATGGTCAGCCGTTTAACATACATAGCCTAATGGGCGTGGTTCGCCTACTTTTTGGGGTAGCCCCCATACAAACCCATCGTGTAATTGTGTGTTTTTTATGAAAAAATTCTGCATTGAAATCAATATTACATTGAAATATTATTTGGTGGATTTTAGTGGACAACCGCTTCATATACATATACAAATGGGCGTGTCCCGCCCAATTAGTCCCCTTAGTCCCATGTAAACTCACAGCTCACTTTTATGCATTTGTATGAAAAACGTCAATACCAACTTTAAATTCGATATGGTGGCATCTTATACATCTACTACATCGGTTCATACACATCTACTAGTGGGCGTATACCGCCCACTTTTTGGGGTGGCCCCTATTTAAATCCCCACTTTTATGTTTTTCAAAACTATTTAAAATTTCCTGTGAATGGTATTAGAGCTTCGGCTCAACCGAAGTTAACGTTTTTTCTTGTTTACTTTTTTTATGAGTGTACTATATGTCAAATATTGTTAAACGAATATGACTGGCAGGAGCCGTCAAAGGTCGGACATTTACAAAGTTATAGCCTTAAAAGTAACTTTAGGCTAAAAAGTAATAAAGAACATATTTTTAGGTGCCGGGCATCTCATAATCGATCAAATCCATAGATATGCATGAAACAGTAAGATAAGAATTAATCACAATGACAATATTTATGTTGTAGTTATGTGAGATAAATCAAAAGTTCCGTGACACGAAATGTCACGGAACTTTCGACTTATTTGTGTCCTAAACACAAATGCACATATCAATGTGCCACGACAGATTTTAGGAGTGCACATATACAAATCTATTTACAAGGTTTTTCCGGAATCCGGATCATATCCGCAACGATTTTTTTTTTGGATTTACATATGATGCCTCCACTAACATCCAAATCCATTATCCAAACAAATTTGAGTTACAAATTTTTGATTTTTTAATTATTTTTCCTCTTATTTTCATAAATCGTTTTTTGGTGAGTTTCCTTTTTTAGGACCAGGCCCCTGGCTTTTGTATCATTGTCGACCCTTTTGGATTACATGTGTAAGGATTTGTTTAAGATTCACCCATCTAGATGCACTCTATTTATGTAAAAACAAATTAATTATTCTCACTAATGAAGCTGCAGCTACAATCTTTGAATATCAAATCCAAAAGAATATAAAGAGAATGTTAAATAATTGTAGTAATACACATAATACATAAATAATCAATTAATTTACAAGTGAATGAAACGTGTTTAAACATTACAAGGAAATATTATTAAAAGAAATGCGCACTAATGCTCAATTATGTAGCACAAATAAAAAAAAAACATTAACTTCGATAGAATCGAATCTCTAATACCCTTTAAGTTAAGTTTCAAATTATATATCAGCTATGAAGACAAATCTTTATAGCTGCTATATAATTTGAAACTTAACTTAAAGGGTATTAAAATCTTCTGTACGTGTGAACGTGACTGAACTCCTCCTAAACGGCTGGACCAATTTTGATGAAAATTTGTGTGTGTGTTTATGGGGATTCGAAAATGGTTTAGATTCACAATTTGATCCACTGTGAATGCCCGCGAGTGTTCCTGGCCCAAATGAGGGATTAAATGTTGTATATGGGATCGAACAGGGAAGGGGGAGTGTTGGGGAAGAGGTGGAAGGGGGAATAGGTGTAGGGATATAGGGGAAGGGGAATGGGAGGTGGGGTGGGAAGGCGTGGTAGGGAAAGGGACAAGTGGGAAGAAGGGTAGGGAAATGAGAGGTAGGGTGATGGGCATTGGGAAGGATGGGTAGAGTGGGATGAAATGTTGTATACATATTAATGGGATCGAAGGGAGAAGGGGGGTATGGGAAGGGGCTGGGGAATGAGTGCAGGGTAAAGGGTGCTAGTCGATGTGGTGAAAGGTGGTAAGGGAAGATGGGTAGGGGAATGGGTGGTAGGGTACGGGTGCATGGGGAAGGATGGACAGGGGGAAGGAGTGGCAGGGAAGGAGTGGCAGGGAAGGAGTGGCAGAGAAAAGAAGAGGCAGGTGGACAGGCAAGCACTACGCCGGGTACCAGCTAGTTTCACAATTCATCATAGAAAGACTCACACCGCAACATCGTTTCCAAATTATTCAGCTGTATTACGAAAACCAGCGTTTTGTAATCGCGTGCCATCATCGACCTTCCGATCAGTACCATCCACAAATTTGAGTCTCAATGTACGTTATTGAATGATACACGACCGAATAGACCACATCCAGCCCGTAGTGAGGAGCATATTGTGGCTGTAGTGGAGAGTCTGGCAGAAGACCATGACCAATCGATTCGACGCCGTGCGCAACATCTTGGCCTATCGTATGGAACAACTTGGCAGTTTTACGCCAGGATCTTAGTTTAAAGGCTTACAAAATTCTACCCGTTCAAGAATTGAAGCAGCCAGACTTGAATATACGCTTTAATATCAGTCAACAGCTCAATGAAGAGAAGCTGTTTTCGCGCCGAATTTTTTTCAGTGATGATGCACATTTCTGGCTCAATGGATACGTCAATAAAATAAAAAATTCCCCATTTGGATCGATGAGGTACCCGGAGATATTCTCGAACTACCGTTAGATCCACAAAAATTCACTGTCCGGTGTGGTTCATGGGCTGTGGAATCATCGGTCCGCTTTACTTTAAAAATGAGGTCGGGCAGAACATAACCGCCAATAACGAATTTTTTGTTGGCTGAAATTGAAGCCCGTGATGTCGGCGACATTTACTTTAAGCAAGACGGTGCTACCGCACACACAGCGCGCGAAACAGAAACTTTATTGAGAAATCTTTTGGTGAGCACCTAATTTTGAGTTTCGGACCTGTCAACTGGCCGCCTAGATCGTGTAAAAAAACAGGTCTGGATTTGTTTTTTGGGGTTATGTGAAGTCAAAAGTCTTCGTCGATAAGCAAGCTACGATTCAAGACTTGGAAGCGAACATTACTCGCGTAATTCGCGAGATACCGGTAGCAATGTTGAGTGAGCGAAAATTGGGCCTTCCGAATGGACCAGCGTAGTCGCGGCCAACATTTGAATGAAGTTATCTTTAAAAAGTGAATGTCAGAGATTGTTCTTTCGGATTATAATAAAGATTCCGACATACAGTTATATTTTAGGTGTTTCATTTAAAATTTAATAACAAAAAACCTATAAAATATTTACCCTTTAATTGCGTCCTTTAATACGTTACAAACTTTCTGCCAAACTGATAATACTATTTTACACTACGTGAAAATTGTATAAAAAGGGCATAAGATGTAAGTGTTACCCTTAACTAAACTTAACCCAAACTCCTCAAGCGGCGATAGCGGCATCAGTTATTAAATCTCTACGCTGAGTAGTAGTGGGAAGAGTTGAATGTGAGAAATCCTCGTACGTACTTGTAGATACAGGAGGAAGTCTAAGTATGTCTAAGTACACAGAACAGTCTACATACATACCTTGCCGATATGATTAGCTAATTACTTAACAGCTTTAAGGATGCGTTCGCATTATGTAAACGAGCAGAGAGCATTAAAAACTCCTTTACCCGCTCAGTTAGCTATTTTCTTAGCTCCCTGATTATGTGCCTGGAGGGCTTACTGACTGTCTGATGGCTGCCTGCTTCTGTCCTTGTTGTTTCATTACGGCTGCTTTAGCAAATCATATATACGCCGAAATTACTTGAATGGCTACGTCTTTGGCTGAAATCCTGACTGTTATTCCCATCCTTGGCTCGAATTGGTGGAATGCTGACCATATTGCGATGCTTTATTGTTGTTAATGTCAAAGGGTGGAATTTTCAACAGCTAAAGCCGAGTTGAATTTGCTTCACAGTTCTGCTTGACATTTAATTTCTGATAATAATTATTTTCGACTTGCTGCTTCCTGTGCTTTGAGAGTCAGGATCAGACTAAGACACAGGAGTTCATGATGCCGCAGTAATTGTAGTTAACACTTTCTTTTCTTTGGCATTTTTGCGGTAATTGCTGCAGAAATTTATTATGTCATAATTTTTAATTACGCTTTTGGCGCTTGGTGGTTTGGTTGTTTGTCGTTAAACACAGTACACCATTGTTGCAAGGTAGCATTCAGGGTTGTATTTAAATCAAGTTTGAAGTTGTTAAACTTTGGACGTCCATTTTACATAATTGTGTGGCCTAATTTATTTTTTTAAAATTATGCGTTTCACCATAAGGAACTACAATGCAATTTGTAAATAACTTTCTGCAGCGGAAGTTAAAGTTTGAGAAAGACTATATTATAAATTAGAAAGTTTGTATGGATGTTTGTTACCCTTTCACGCAAAAACTAATGAATGGATTTTAATGAAACTTTACAATAATATAGCTCATATATCAGAATAACAGGTAGGCTATAATTTATGAAGATATTGGTTAATTGGAAGCTTTTTATATGGTTACACTTACACTTACAACAGGCTATTTCATTTTTATTTAAATTTTTATTAAATTATTTAAATTTAAATAGTAGGCATTTGATTATTTGTTAAGGGGAAAAAAATTAAATTATATTAAATTAAATTATTAAATTTCATTGCGTATTGCTTAAGTTTTTTCAAATCTGCCACATAATATTCGAAACGAAAATTGGTTGTGTGAAAGAACAATACTGGCACCAAAAAATGATATTGTTACGAAAATAAATACAAAAATCTTGGACGAACTAACTAGCGAAATATCGGTGTATAACTCCATCGACACAGTCATGTCATCCGATGACACTACGAGCTATCCCGTGGAGTTCCTTAACTCTTTGGATTTATCCGGGGTGCCATCCCATAGGTTGGAATTAAAGGTAGGTGTACCCGTTTTGTTAATGCGCAACTTGAACGCGACAGGATTATGCAACGGTACACGGTTACGAGTCACCGAACTAGGAAGGAATATTGTGAAGGCAACAATTTTAACTGGCGAAGCCAAGGGAGACAGTGTGCTTATACCACGCATCCCAATCCTACCTAATAACTTACCATTTAATCAGCGAGCGACATACAATTGTCCCAAAGAGCGACAGAAACCGTTAAAGCACAGGCGCGCTTTTGCTGAAAGGGCACAACAACGACGTCAAATATTCACAAGAAACACGTGGGACCAGCGACGCGGGCCGGGACAGCTAGTATATATCTTAATATATATATATAAAATTCTCATGTCACACAGTCTTTGTAACCAAACTCCTCCGAAATGACCGATTTGTATGCAATTTTTTGTGTATATTTGGTAGATCTGCGAATAGGTTGTAAGCGATTTTTTATACCCCTAAGTGATAAGGTGGGGTTACCACAAAAACAATTTTTTTTTATAGGCCGACTGCAACTGTCATATGATTATTCTGTCAAATTGATTTTACTTATTTTAATTCGTAAAATTTAAATTCTGAGTTTGCTGTTTTATAATTAGCAATGTTTTTTAATTAAATCATCTCAAAGCTTTAAGCAACTTAGCTTTATCCCGCATGGTAAAGGGGTCAGGGAGAAGTTTTAGTCAAAGGAAAGGCGGTAGGGAGAAGGGCAGGGGAAGAAGTGGTATGAGACGTGGTTGTAGGAGAAGAGGTGATAGGGGAAGAGGTGGTCGGGAAAGGGGCATGGTGAAGGAGGAGCAGGGGAATGAGAGGTAGACAGCGACGCTACGGGTTCCTATTAAGATAGAGGGATGAAATGTTCTATACATATTAATTTGATTGAAGGGGGCTGGGGAAAGGGGCGTTGAGCATAAATTTCTTAATATCAGCTTGAATTTCGTTATATGTGCTTAGTATGCCACTTCATATAAACATTCTAATGGCCGCGTCCCTTCACTTATTGGGATAGCCCCATATGAATCCACGCCTACTTATGTGTTTCTGTATAAAAAACATAAGTCAATATCAGTTTTAAATCTTATAAAATGATCGTGCATACCCTAAATATTTGAAGTTGTCCCATGCAAAATCCATTTCTCACTCTCTTCTTATTATAGCCAATGCCAATTTAAAGCTCAATGTGGTTACTTTTATAGACCGACGCTTCGCAAATATATTAAGGGGCATGTCCCACCCAATTTACGCAGTAGCCCCCTAGAAACCCTGACCCAACTATATAGCTACTATACGATTTGAATCGTGGGAATTGTATCAAAACGGGTTTTCATGTTTTTTTTTTTTCTAATTATTCATTTTGGCCATCCTATTGGTACCGTCGATTCGATTTAACTACCAAAAGCTATATAAAATTGTATTGTCATCTGATCCACACTTGCAGTCCAATTTAAGCTAAATTAGTTACAAAAACATGAGTCAAAATCGACTTCAAAGTTTTGAAATTAAAACAAAGCTTGTACTAACAGAAAGTATTCTTAGTGATTCCTATCAACACATCTTACTACACAAATCAAATTCAATTGTAATAAAGTTGATAAAAATTGAAACACGTTAGAAAAGAAAAAGTTCTTGAATACAAAATGTCGATTTCAAACGGAGCCACTTGCGGGCTTAAATGCCTTTAAGCAGCCAATCACGCGACCAGAACTTTTCAAGTTAATTGCGAATTGCAACGGTTACAACCACTATGACCGAACCACTTACGGATGGTGTACTTAAGGGATTCATACAAAAGCTCAACGGCAGATACTATTTACGGAAAATAGATTTTGATGAATTGGCAGCATCGGGAGCTGAGCAGGAGGCATTTGAAGCAGTTTTTGACTTGGAGGAGCAGATGGATGAGGAGAAGCTCGATGGCGAAGAGATGGAGGATGAGGAGTAGTTACGGCTAGGTACAGAGTGTGATTAATCCGCACACAAAAAATGAATTAAATTCACGGAAAAATCATATTAAGCGTAATTTTTTTATATATGGAAGATCAAAATAGAGTAGCTCAATTTTTTCTTTATTTACAGTTCCCGGCATCATTTAGTTTTCTCGCTACCTCCATCGTAAAAATCGTATGCAGTTTTTAGTTCGACTTTAAATTTTTATTTTTATATTTATTTAAAAATTAAAATTTAAAAATCTCAATAGCAAGCTCTTAGTTTTTGGTAGTTATTAAAACGAACAAACTTACTTGTTTCAAATGGTTTCTATGATTGGTAATTAGAGAACGAGCAGCGACGATGAGATGAATCGCCAATTCAGTAGTAAGAGATGACCTAAGAACTATGCTAGAGCGACAAAGGTAAGTTAGACGACGCTAATAATTACTTCGGAACATGACGGTTACATAAGGTTCAATTGCCACTTAATGAATAAAATTACAATAGAAGAGGTATTGGAAAAAAATTTATTTTTTTTTTTTTATTAATTTACAATCTATCAATAAGACAATGAGTAAATTAGTTGAAAGTTCATAATATAACAGAATTAGCTGTATTCCAGTGAGAACAGCTATTATATTCAAAATTCTATAATTAAGTGTTTATTTACAATATATACAAAATTTAATCTCTAAAAGGTAAATCTAACACATTTCTTTTGAGTCTTCGAGTTGTATCGCTATTATCTAGTAGGCCTATTGCCAAAACACTTAAATGATCATGTAGTCTCTCAACATACCTTGTGCTTATGCTACGTATTTCATCTTTAATGTATGGAATATTTAAATCTTTGTGAATTTGGTCTTTAGCCACAAACCAGGGGGCGTCAACAATAAGTCTAAGCGTTTTGGACTGATATCGTTGAAGAATTTCAATATTTGATTGGCTTGCAGTTCCCCATAATGGAAACAAAGTAAGTTCGAAAAATAAGATCACCAGGGCTACAATCGAATGAATTTGACTTCTTCTGAGCACAACACATTACAGCAACTTGATTACCCAAACAAAGCAAATGAAGTAGATCACTGACTTGCATGCGCTCTGAAAAAACAGCATTCAACGACTTTAGCACGACTTAGGCACACGACTTTAGCGTCTGAAAATATTGTGGATTTGTTTCATGATGAGATGGAGTCGCATAATTCATCAGTATTATTCATGAAATAAATAATACATCTTGACGATGTAAAACAAAGTGACAGAAAGCTTCCTGCACAAAATATCTGAATTCGATTTTGTGAAGAAATATTAGTATTTTTCATTTGTAATTTTGGGATTGATTGTACTATGGAATTGAGTAATCGTCATGTTGAGGTGTGGTGTTGGTTGGACTTTCGAGAAGAGGATTTCAGTTCAATAGAGAGCCGAATTCGATGTTCTAGAAAAGCAAGTCTACTTTATATCAAACAAATTAGCAGCATGACAATGCTCAGTTATAAATTACAATCAATACCAACAATCAATACCAACAATATAACTTACCTGTCTAGATCGACTCATCTCGTCGAGCTGATGAAGAACATATGAATTTTATAAGCTCTAAGATGTCTCCTTTAATGCGTTACAAACTTTCAGACAAATTGATAATACCATTTCACATCGTAAAACTGAGTGATTCGTTTGGATGAGGCTATCACTGAAAATTGGAGGACACGGCCTTTTTATATATATATATATATATATATATATATATGGAACAATCATTCTTGAGAAGCGGCCATATGAACTCTACTAAATATTAAATACCAAAACTTAAAAGTGGGTGGTGGGTCTGTCTGGGGCTATTCCATAAAGTGAGCGGGATATATGTATATGTGAAGCAAATGATATCTTCAAGCAAGGGATGAACGCCCACTTCAGTGTGGTTGCAACACAAGAACTATATTATAACTAATCGGGACATGTAATATACCAACAAAAATGTTCCCGAGACGTACATTTAACGTAAAATGTTTAAATATATAAAATTGGTTCTCCCTAGTCTGAAATGTAGGGGATTGAATATACTCACCCCAAGGGATTTTGGGGCTTCCGAGGAACCTACTGCTCCAAACTTATTATTCGGCTCAACTCGTAACTTTTGTATGGGGCATAGTTTACGCATATATATTAAATTTATTACAATTTTTATTATATTTATTACAAACAAGACGAGTAAATAGCCACTTGAATTTGCAACAAAGGACAATATACGAGTATACCAATTTAAGTACGCATTTTGTGTTCAGACGAATTTCAGTATATTCCTTTGAAACTTTTAATTCTACGGAAAAATGTAAATTAAATTTTTGCCAAATGGCTTATTAACTACAAAATGGAAAATGAATGACATTTATTGAAAAGGCAACACTCGCCATTGTTAAATTGTTAAAATGAATTACAGCTTTTTCTACGTGATTTCACAACGATGCGTTCACTCAAACTGCTTCGAAAAATGGAAAGTAGTTTTAGTGCTATTTTCATATACAGGGTTTTCCAATAGGGATGGGATGTTTGTGAATTTTCCGTTATTTTTCATTTTCAAGCAACTAAACACAAATCACCATAGCAAATAACACGTGCAAATGGTAAAACTTCAATATCAAAATGGGTGTTCTCTTGTGGCAACGATACGTGTATTGGAACCATTTGACGGTTTACATGGTCATCTTTCCAAGTCGACTATTTAACGTCAAATTCGACAGTCAGCCACTGTCCGTAAGAGTGCGCAAGAGAACCCGATGCGGTAACTTCTGCACTGCGCACATGAACTACTCTGTCTTTCGCAGATAACATCTTGGCAAATTTTGCGACGGGAGTCGGACCTATATCCGTACGGATTTTATACAATTGACCCAGGAACTGAAGGAAAACAACAGTAGACAATGGACTCAATTTCAGGAAAAAAAAAATCATCTTCAGCAACGAGTCTCATTTCTGGCTCGTGATCAAGCAAAATTTACCAGATTTGGGACGATACCAATTCACACGAGGCCCAACAAGTGGCAATGCATCTGGAGAAAGCCACTGTTTGGTGTGGATTGTGGGCCGGCGGCATGATCGATCCGTACTTATTTGAAAACGATGATGGCATTGCCGGTACCATCAACGGAGAGCGCTACCGATCGATGATCACAAATTTTATAGTAAAAGTTAATTCTAAATACAAATTCTAAATACAAAGTCTACACACACAGCAAGAAACAGTAATCTGAAACTCAATATTCATTTCTCTCATAAAGAAATGAATGTGTGCATATTTCTACCTTGGTTTCTAAGTCTGAAAGCGATGGACAACTTAACATACACATTTCACAAGAGGCCTATGCTGACAACGTGGGGTTCAATCATGTTGACCATCCAAACCTAACCTAACCTAACATACACAAAAAATCACTAACATCATTGTGGACGGTAATCTACGCAAGTGACTCACAAAACTTCTGATATAAATTTTGTGATGAAAGAGTTTTGTTTCTTATTTGTATTGTTGGAATTGATTATATTATGTAATTGAGCAAAAGTTTCCTAGATTCAGAGTCCGAGATTCAGTTTGACTCATCGGCCAATCGTCTATAGACGCCAGGAAACGGGTACACCTCATTCCTACCGGCGTTGGTATTAAGAATATTTTGGTAGTTTCATAGATTCCGATGCTGAATGGGTTTGACTCATCGGCCAATGGTCTATAGTCGCCAGGAAGCGGGCTTCAAATCATTCCTACCGGTGTTTATTTCGAGTTCATAGATCAGTTCGTAGACTCAGACGCCGGACGGGTTCAACTCATCGGCCAGAAGTGGGAATTATAAGGTTATGGTCACTAGACACCGCTACCCTAATGGGCCCCAATATATTCTCTCGACCTGCGCAACGTCGACACCGTTAGCGTTCTGGGACGCTGCTGCTCTGGAAGAGAGAGTAGCAATCTTCGGCAAGTTTTACATAACCGATGCAGACATTCGGCAGGTCTGTATAGGTGTTCGGATGCTCAACCGGTAATAGATTAAATTAAAATAAAATAAAGCTAGAGGCAAGTGGGAAAAAATAAAGAAAGTTTTGGGGAGTTCGGTTCCGACGGTCAACAAGTACACAACGTTTAGCTCTGCTATTTAGAATAGATTAAATCGAGTTTTGATTGAAGAAAAAAGTAAAAGGAATAATGTCCTGATCGCGAGTTTTAGTTTTACGACCAACGCCCTCGCACTGAACCACCATAAGAGAAAAAACTAGAAAAAATAAGTGAATTAAACCATAAGAAATTTAATGAATCTGAATACTTTTAATAACAATTATTATAATAATAATAATAATAATAATAATAAAGAAAAATAATTTAAGATCAAGATAAGTCCAATACTTGAATAAATATGAATCTTACGCTGAACACAAATATGCATTTAAAATCATTCCTGGAATATAACAACGCCAGTGGTCGCTGAAAATAATAAATTATTCTGTGATTCGGGTCGGGTCCTAGGGTTCTTTTCAGTGTATATGTTTGTCCCCCGTTTGTCTTTCTTAGATTAATGTTTCTATCAAGGTTTGGGGGACTTTTGCGACAAACAGTATACTATAAATCTGTGGTCGAAAAAAGAATGAAGTAATGTTATCAGTAAGATTATCCAATATCACCTACGATTTGTAATGATAAAAGTAGGGTTATTACCTTTATTGCATATTTATGTAGATTTGTGGGTAGTAAATAATAAAATACAGTAACTCACCTCGCTCGTTGGTGTTAGTACTTCCCCATTGTGTGTGGTGGGCATTCGCATTACCTCCTAAGATGATGTTACGATTTTTCATTTTGCTCTGTTTGACCAATTCCTGCATCTGTACATTTGGGTCGTCATGGGCTAAATAGCACGAGGTCATTCTATGTGTTCCCCATATCTCAAGGCTGATCGTTGTGAGATTTCCATTACTAAATTTTGGGAGTAAAAAAGTGTTAAGATGCGACTTCGCTAAAATACACGAACGAATTTTTCCCTTACCTTTGGTGTAGTGTAGTGTAAACATATTCTTATTATAAAGGCCACATATTCGTTTACCATGAATCCATGGTTCCTTGATAAGGGCAATGTCTACTTCACCTTTTGTAAGGCGAAATATAGGTGCAGACGATGCTGCTTTACTGTGGTGCAGGTTTATATGGTTTATATAAGGTCTCCATCCTTTCTTCCCCTCTCCTTCGTCAAGGTCATTTCACCCTCTTCATCTACCTCACTGAGGAAGATTTGCGTGCCTTCATCATATAGGTGACCTATATCCGACTCCAAGTCGGACGAGGAGTACTCACTCTTCTCCTTCTCGGATTCGTGATCCTGGACCTCCATCTTCTTTTCATTAGAGGTTACTGCCTCAAGAAAAGGCGCCAGGTTTTCCGCCGCTGTAGTGTTAGACTTACAAATCTTCAACTGCATCGTGTTCATCCTTGAGAGTGGGTCGAGGTTCTCCTTATTGAGGAGAATAAGCAGCTGAGTAGTCGCCCTCTTTTTGCTCTCCTCCAGCTGGACTACCTTCCAATTGTGCGTCGGGAGGTTCTCGTTAACAACCTTGATCTGCTGGAGCATTGGATCTGTGAGTTCCGATGGTACCCGTGCTCTTGGCCTCGGGAGGGAAGGAATATCTTTTCCTTCTAACGCCTTCAGTTTGGCGCCGGGATAAACCTCTCCCATCTGAGCAACTGCGGCCTTGTTCGGGGCAGCCCACTTCTCATCATCGCATGCGATGATTTTAATATTGCCCTGGTACCACCCTGCATCCGAGCAGTTTGGTGCCGGGCCTGGATTTTCCAGCATGACGTCTAGCGCCACTTTGGACAACGCCCCCGTGACCCACTTCCACTGGTGGCGTGGGATCCTTCTCGCTTCGTCATTCTTGTCTACGACTTCCAGTATTTTGTGCTCCTTGGCTATCTCCGCGAGGGACCACTTGCACATAGTGGAACTGCTATTCTTGTTAAGCGGAATATAAAATGCATAGAAATGGAAAAATATCAACAAAATAATATCCAAGCCACTCAAATTTTAGTAGAAGACAATCATGGTCCTTAGTTGATATCTTCAATCTACTGGGCCTCGAGATACAATAACTCTAGACAAGACTATTTGGACCTTCTAGCTAGGTGGCAGATACATTATCGGTGGTAACTTTAAGGCCAAAAACGCTATATTGGGATCTCGACTCACAAATAAGAAAGGCGAAAATTTACTAGACGTCAGCAGAGAAAACAAAGCAAAATGGTTATCCACTGGAGAATCAACTTATTGGCCGAGTGATCCGAAAAACATTCCTGACTTAATTTATTTCTTTATACTGCGCACTATAAAAATGGACCATGAGACAATAGAACCGAGCTATGATCTTTTCTCCGACCATTCTCCAAAAATATTGACGCACAAAAATGCAGTCTACCTTTGTATTGTAGAGGCAATACAAAGGCAGACTGGCTGACCTTTAAAGAAATTATTGGATATATCATTAATATCAACAGACGAAATAGATACTGCAATAGCATAATTTAATGATACTATTAAAAAAGCTGTGGAAAATTCAATCCCAATCGCCAAGCACCTAACAGATCAACGCCATAATACAAAATAAAATAAAGCAAAAAAGACAACTACGGAAGAGATGGCCAGAAACTAGACACTTAGCAGACACGACGCAACTCAACGGAGTTACTAAGGAACTAAAAAATATGCTAAAACAAAATAACAAATAACAAATTACAGATATATCTACGCCAACTGGATCCCACAGAATCAACTATGTAATCTCTGTGGAAAAATAAAAATCAAGCATTAGTTCACCAGGCACCTATCAGATCTCTAGATGGTAAATGGGCTAGAAATAATATTGACAAGGCGACAACATTATCAAATCATTTTAAAAATACTTTTACAAACCCAATGTTCCAACAGAATTTCCCTCTGCCAGATGTTCCATAAAAGAATATTACAATTATTGCGCTGCAGAATAAAATAGCAAATTCCAAAAATAGCAAGACACCGGGCTACGATCAAATTTCTGGTAAAATTATGAAAGAATTGCCAGTCAAAGGTCTAATTTACCTAAGGAATGTAATGAATACTTGCAGTCGAATTAAATACTTTCCTCTAGTATGGAGTGTAGCTCAAATTATTGATATTCAAAAACCCAATAAAGATGTCACACTGCCAACCTCTTACCAACGGATAAGTTTACTCCCTCATCTTTCTAAAATATACGAAAGACTGATATCAGGCCGACCCATTAAAATTATTAATCGAGAAGGAGTAATACCGAGCCACCAATTCGGGTTTAGAATAAAATATTCTACAGTGCAACTATGGACCATAGGATTATTAACAAAATGACAACTGACATCAACAATAAAAAAGTGTGTGTGGGCGCTTTTCTTGATGTTGCAAAAGCTTGGCCTCATCCAGAGCTCCTTAAAAGACCGACAGTTTTTTATTAAATATAAAGATCAATGTTCGGACATAATGCCAATGAATGCTGGGATTCCACAAGGTAGCGTCCGAGGTCCTTTGCTCTACCTACTTTTTACGCGTGATATACCAATCCCATCACTAAATAACAGCATGATTGGGACCTTTGCAGGTGACAGAAAATAAAAAAAAATAAAAAAAATAAAACAAGAGAAGTCAGTTAGTAGGGCGGCTGAAACACCCGGTGAAGGAGAAATTCATCTAAATGAAAACCGTTTGAGAAATCGTGAATCATGAGTAGCTGAAACATCTGAACGGGACGCACGATTGGAAGACCTACGAACCAGAATATCTACTGCGAGAGCAGCTGAGACAACTGGACAATGGGACGCACGGTTGGAAGATCTACGGACCAGAGAATCTACTTCAAGAGCAACTGAAACAACTCAACAGTGAGATGCACGCTTGGAAGGCCTACGAACCAGAGAATCTACTGCAAGAGCAGCTGAGACAACAGGACGCACGGTTGGAAGATCTACGGACCAGAGAATCTACTTCAAGAGCAACTGAAACAACTCAACAGCGGGATGCACGCTTGGAAGGCCTACGAACCAGAGCATCTACTGCAAGAGCAGCTGAGATAGCATGTGGCGACGGATATCCAAAGTACAGTCGACGAAAACCAGATGATGGAAGACACACAGCCACTACCAAAATCAACAATGTCGATATCGTTATCGATAACAGATGGATTGTTCATTACACTCCTTTGCTTTCGAAAATTTTCAAAGCACACATCAATGTGGAGTTCTGCAGCTCAGTCAAATCAATCAAGTACATATGTAAATATGTGAATAAGGGCAGTGATATGACTGTTTTTGGACATTCGGATCGAAATGCATCAACAGATGAAATTACTCAATTTCAAATGGGACGTTACATCAGCAGTAACGAAGCTGTCTGGCGAATTCTTGGGTTTTGCATTCACGGACGCTATCCGACTGTTCTACATCTCAGTGTTCACTTAGAAAATGATCAAAGAGTCTACTTCACCGAAGATAACGCACAAGAGAGAGCTGCACAACCACTGAACACAACATTGACCGCCTTTTTCAATTTGTGCGAAACAGATAATTTCGCAAGATCATTGTTGAAGTTCCAAAATATTACACCTGGAATGCATCGATACATGAGTTTCAAAGAAGAAAGCAAGGCTCAACAGTTCCTGATCATGTTGGTGTACGTAGTTCTGATGCATTGGGTAGAGTCTATACTGTTCATCCCAATAATGCTGAATGTTTTTATTTGAGAATGCTGCTTCACGAAGTCAGAGAACCAACATCGTTTCAAGCAATCAAAACCATCGATGGCGAAGTATGTGAGACATATAGAAGGGCATGTCATAGACTTGGTTTGCTTGAAAATGATGAACATTGGGATACCACGTTAACAGAAGCATCTGCAACATGTCATCCTTATCAAGTTCGCACTTTGTTCGCAATAATTTTGAATACTTCCGCCACTTCTTATCTAAAAACGCTCTGGGAAAACCATAAGGAAAGCCTCAGTGAAGACATACTTGCAGAGGCACGCAGAACCAATCCCGGTATTTACATACAATTTTCGGCCGATGTTTTTGATTCTACTGAAGTTAACGTTTTATTTCTTGTTTTTATGGAAAGTTGGTTTATTACAGCCATTATCAATTTAAAATGCAATATGATCGTTTCAAATGACATGTCCATCTCGCTTTACTGAAATCCTTTAAATCTACCGCCAACTACTAAGTTGTTGCATTGAAAACTGATTTACAGTAAATACTGACTTGAAATATGGTTTTCGGAAAACAACGCACCATATATAAAATTCCGTTAGAGCCCAAGCATTACATGAATCCATTATGACTGTATCAATACTATTAGATAGGGGTCCTGATAAAGGTGACATTTTTAATTTCCAAGCAAAAGATAAACATTTTTGTGTGATCATTTACAAACACAGTTATTTCATTGGATGGGATATATATAGCGGCTTTCCGATTTGAAATATCGTGTGATGTGTATTTAAGTTCCAGTTCTACAGAAATAAAAGTTCGAAATTATTTTTATTTTTATATTTTTTGACAAGTTAATGAAATCAAATAAAAAAACCTCTTGACGAGGTAAAAATCAAGTGACGAAAGCCTACTTGTAACTCACAATGATAACAATTTTATGACGATTTATGGTTTGAATCGATCGTAATATACAGCTCTTTTCCTAGGACATCGCATCGCAACACGATGAACGATTAATTACATATTACAATCAATTCCAACCAAACAAATTTTTTTTTTTTTTTTACAACGCATAGGATCTACAAGCTTACTTACTTACTTACTTAGGTGGCTCTACAACCGTCTATCGGTCAAGGCCGCACGTGGGAAAGCGCACCATTCGGTGTAGTTTAGTACGCGCCGGCGCCGTCGTTGGCAATCCGGAGCTTCTTCAGGTCATCATAGACCTGATCTTGCCATCTTAAGCTCGGACGTCCTCTCTGACGCCGTCCACCAATCAAGTTCAGGTTTCCGTCGTAAACCTTTAGTGCTGGAGCTTCGGGGTTCATCCGGATGAGGTGACCAGCCCAGTGCAGCCGCTGGAATTTAATGCGCTGGACTATGTCAACCTCATCATACAGCTCATACAGGTCCTAAACTCGACGCCAGCTCTAAGGGGATCAAAAATCCTACGAAGAATCTTTCTCTCGAACACTCCTAAAGACGCTGCATCCGTTGATGTCAGTGTCCATGCTTCTGCGCCATACAGCAGGACCGGGATTGAATGTGTCTTATAGACTTTTATCTTCGTAGTTCGAGAGAGGGCTCTACTTCTAATTTGCTTACTGAGCCCAAAGTAGCAGCGATTAGCAATCGTGATTCTTCGTCTGATTTCTCGGCTAACATTGTTGTCGCTGGTAATTTCTGTCCCCAGATAGACGAAGATTTCTACAACATTGAAGTTGAAATTCTCCATACTCACAGGCCGTCCAAGACTCGCTGATGTTCTGCGAGTGAACACCAAGTACTTCGTCTTGTCCTCGTTCACCGTATCAAAGGGTTCGGAGAGATTATTTCGTACACTGATGACGCTTTGGGTGTGTGATAGCGTCATCATGCAAAGCCGAACGATCTTTGCTGGGATACCAAGTTCAGATAGGGCGTTGGATGTACAAGCTATCTTAAGATATTAAATAGATTTACAATGGCACTTAGTCAAATTACATATATCTTGTGTTCTTATAGACACAACACTAATGAAAACCATTTAATTATAATATAATAGTTATATAATAAATTTATATAATGCTATATTTAAATTAATATAATATATAAAAGCTATACTATAGTTTAAATGCTATGGAGGTCTAAATGGTAAGTCTAGAACATGAAATCGCTTATGTCTGCGTATCTCTTCACTATTATCGAGCAGATTTATAGCTAGGGAGTTGCTATGATTTTCTAACTTTTCCAAGTATTTTACGCTTACAGTTCTTATTTCGTCTTTCACTGTACAAATGTTTAAGTCCTTGTGCATACATTTATTAGTAACAAACCAAGGAGCATTGCATATCATTCTTAACGTTTTTGATTGATATCTCTGCAATATCTCTACATTGGAATTACTTGCAGTTCCTCATAACTGAATGCCATAAGTCCATACAGGTTTTAACATCGATTTATATAGCAGCAATTTGTTTTTCAAGCTGAGTTTTGATTTCGGATTAATCAACCAGTACATTCTCTTAGTTTTGCGTTTGAGCTGTTGGGCCTTAGCTTTGATGTGCGGTTTAAATGTCAGTCGACGGTCCAAATGCATTCCAAGATGGTTAACATAATTAGTAATTGGTATAAGCGAACGGTTAATTGATATGCTAGGACAATCTTGTCTCCTAGTTGTAAAAGTTATAGACGAAGTAGAAGACTTGTTTGGATTTACCTTAATATTCCATTTATTTAGCCAATCTTGCATTCGATCTAACTGGTTTTGGAGAATGTTTGAGCCAGCAGTAGCACTGTCTGCTGTAGCTAAGTTGCCACAGTCACATTGTTATTAACGGGCATGTCTGCAATATAGATGGTATAAAGAAGTGGTCCTAACACATTTCCTTGAGGTATACCAGCTTTAATTGGATATATATCTGAAAGTGAGTCCTCAACCTTTACGTAAAATTCATTTGTGTAAGATAAGATTTAAGCATCAGATTAAATGAAGTTGGTAGAGCGTTTTTTAGTTTGTAAAACAGTCCCTCGTGCCAAACTCTACCAAAAGCCTGCTGAATATCCAAAAACACAGCTGAACAATATTGCTTCCTCTCTAGCGCATTTGTTATATTTTCAAGGACTCGGTGCCAATAGTGCCATGACCATTCCTAAAGCCGAATTGAATTTCCGGTATAATAAATCTTTCATTAAGCACTGGCAACAATCTACGCAGAAATATTTTCTCGAATATTTTGGAGAATATTGCCAAGAGACTTATAGGACGATAAGAGGTGATACTGTTTTCCGGTTTATTTGTTTTCGGAATTAATATAATCTCTGCACATTTCCACTGTGTTGGGAAGTGATTGAGACGTAACATCGAATTATAAATACAATTAAGAAATATAATTGATTTCTTACTTAGTGCTTTATTTGCTTTATTAATGTTGTCATACCCAGGAGATTTTGAAGTTCGTAGAGTTTTGATTTCACTAATCGTTTCTGCGACTGTTACATGTTTTAGTGGTAAATTCATTTGACAGGGGCTATCGAGAAATTGCAATATTTCTCTTTTACACTGTAATGTAGTAAAGTCAAATGGTTCAAAAGTTGTTTCGAGGTGATTTCCGAAGGCCTTAGCTTTACTATCATTACTTCTGCACCACTCACTATTAATATCTTTAATGGGAACATTTCTCTTTACCGGACGTTTGATATAACGAGTTGCTTTCCTCAGATTGTGCTCATCATAGTTTTGAGGATCCAGGTTTTCTAAATATTTTGCAATGGCTTCATTTTTTAGCTCGTAAAGTTTGGTCTTCAGTTCCTTTACTGCTCTGTTGAAATTCCTCTTGTCTGCTGGGTATCTGGTGCGTTGCCAGATTTTTCTAAGTTTCCGCTTTCTTGAGATAAGTTGCCGCAATTCAACAGGAACATTGTGAGTAATTTGTGTTCGAAAGCTCGGTTCACTGTGTTTGATTGTAGTTGATAAGTAAGCTGCTTCGTGAATTAATTGGCTAAGCGATTCAACAGCATCTTCAATTTCATTGCTTGAGTTAGGATAATTAGTGAGGTTTATGTGTAAGTCTAAACAAAGTTGAAAAGATTCAATGTCCGTATTTTTTGTCATAATATTACAATTTTTTGAGTATGTTTGTAGGACTACACTCATATTGATCAGTATTGCTGTATGGTCCGAACTTAGTTCATCACAAGTGGCTATATCCAGAATATTTGAAGGAATCCCTTTGTATATGCAAAAATCTAAGAGATCAGGAACATTCTGTGGATCAGTGGGCCAATATGTTGGACTGCCTGCGGATAAGGTGTTGAGACGATACTCCGTTATTTATTTATTTATTTATTTATTTAACAACTAACATATTAATATAAAGATGTTGCTTATAGTACTTAACAAAATAATTAAATGAAAATTAAATTAAAAATTATAAGTTATAATTATTTAATGCATTACGAACAGAATTTATAGGGAGACCTGGAGAGATTAAATTGAAGTTATAAAATGTGTTATATGTAGAACGTAATACGCGAAACGGATCGTTGCATGCATAATTAGTTGTACACGTGTATACTAGGTGGAACAATGAGAAGTTTCTAGTAATTCTTGAAGGAATAGAGAAATTTCATTGCTCCAATAAATAGGGTGAATAAATATCACCGGAGATAAGTTTCTGGATGAATAAAGCACCAAGTATATTTCTACGTTTTTCCAGTGTAGGCAGATTGATTAAGTTTAATCGATGTGTATAAGGCCGTAAATTTTTACTAGGACTCCATCCCAAATTACGCAAAGCAAAAAGAAGAAACTGCTTTTAAACAGATTCTAACTGTACCTTATAAACTGAGTATTGCGGATTCCAAATACAACAAGCATATTCAAGTATTGGGCGGACCAATGCAGTGAATAAAAGTTTCGTAACGTAAGGATCATTAAATTCCCTCGACCATCGTTTGATAAAGCCAAGCAAACCCATTGCCTTATTACAAATAATATCAATGTGGGAAGGGAACAAAAGTTTTGGGTCATAAATAACGCCAAGGTCATTAATTGAAAATACACGCACCATCGCAGAGCTTTCGATAAGGAATACTGATAAAATAGGTATTCTACGACAGAAAGTCATTACTTTGCATTTATCGCAATTTAGCACTAGGCCATTACGACGACACCAATTATGATGTATATTTAAATCAGCACCATTGTAACTCAAACATAACTTAACATCATCTGCGTGCATCAGTGTATGGCAGTAAGATATGTTATCAGGCATATCATTAATGAACAGTACAAATAGAAGGGGTCCAAGGTGTCTACCCTGAAATGACATCAATTCTGTGAGATAAGGTGTTATCAAATACTACACATTGTAAACGGGAATCCAAATAGGATGTGATCCATTTGAGTAAAGCTTGAGGAAAACCTAAACATTCAAGTTTGTAAACCAAAATCCGATGATTAACACAATCAAACGCCTTACTAAAATCGGTGTAAATAACGTCCGTCTGTAAGCCATTAATAAAGCCTTTGTTAACCAATGTCATAAGTTCCAATAGATTAGTAGAAACTTATATATTTCTAAGAAAACCGTGCTGTGCAGAAGAAAAAAGAGGCTTACAGTAAAATTGTAGTTGAACGGCAATTACCTTTCTGAAAAGCGCATAACTTTGCAATACCTCTATAATTAGATATATCCGATTTACAGAATTTTTTATGAAGAGGAATTATAAAAGATTCCTTCCAAATTTTAGGTACTGTACATTCTAAAAGAGATAGTTGAAAAAGGTGTAGTAAAGGATCACAAAGTGAAAATGCACACTTTTTAAGTACAGCTGAAGGAACATTATCAGGACCACAAGAATAGTTAATTTTGAGTAGATGCAAATGTTTAAGTAACGAATCTTTGGAGATATTAGGGTTTGGTATATTATGCGCATAACCATTTGAAACATAAACTTCGCTAAGGGGGTAGCTAGTAAACGAGTAAACTGATTGAAAAAATTGTGCAAACAAATTGGATGCTTCTTGCGAAGAAGTAGCAGTAGAATTGTTAAAGAACATACTCGAAGGATATGAATACGACTTTCGCTTAGAATTAACAAAACGGAAAAATGATTTTGGGTCATTTCGAATGTTGTTTTTAATTCTAACTAAGTAGCTATTGTATGATTTTTTATTAGCCGATTGAAAATTTGCACGTGCAACTGCATAACTTGCGTAATTTAGAAAAGTTTTGGTTTTTAAATATCGCTTATAATACCTTGATTTTATGTTTTTTAAATGACACAACTAACGTGTGAACCACGGGGGGATTAGAAGAACATATCGGTGTAAAGAAAGGAACACATTCATCAAAATATTGAGATAAAACATCCTAAAAAACATAACAAGCGCTTTCTATGTCACGGCTATAAAAGAGATTTGACCAATCGGTGTTAAGCAAAATAGAATTAAGCTTAATAAAGTCAGTTTTTTTTAAAGCAACGACGCATTGAGCTTGAGTTTCTCTTGCTGCTATGTAGCAAATTTAAAACCATTTTCAGAGTTGGGTGGTATTTATCCTCAGGATTGGAAACTGGAAAAGTTCGAGTGACAAACACATCTAATGTTCTATCCACAAATATGAGATCAATCAATCTATTAGAGCAGTTAAATATGCTATTAATTTGGTGCAGTGACAGATTAAAAATATTGTCAAAAAATTGTAAATGCACTGATGGAATCAATGAGAAGGTTGGGAAGGTTAAAATCACCCATAACAATAAGGTAATCGTTAGAGTTTAAAGAATTATAAATGCACTTATACAGCTCTCGACCTTTCGGATTAATAAGCCTGGAGCCCATACCAGGTATGCTTTGCATTGAAGTCTCCTCCAACTAAAAACTTTTGGCCAAGTTTGTCAAAAAAAAAAGTTTTTAAAGTCTCCAATTCTTCTTACTTAATGTTTGACTTAATGAAGATTGAGCTACCAGCATGTGCTCTATCGTCAGGTTGATTAGCTATTATTAGGTCGTATCCTCTAATTTTGAAAAATGATTTAGCTGTGAAGTGAGTCTCAGATATTAAAAAAATGTCTATATATATTCGATGTAGGAAGTTTTGAATTTCAAGGCAATGGTTTCCCAGGCCGTTTGCATTCCATATAGCGTAAATTTATTTTAATTTAGTCATAAGCATCGTCATCATGTTAAGCATATTATTAGTAAGCTCCATTTGTTTACTTAACATTACTTCAATTTTCAACTTTAGGTTATCATTTGGCTGCACTTCACTAAATTTGGCTACTTCAGCATATGACATGGGGTAGTTTAATGTTGTGTCATTCAAGTGTTAACGTTTTGGTAAATACTTATTTTCAGGATTTTGTGGGGCATTGTTGGAGTTTGGTCTACTTTTATTTATTAGTTCCTGGTAAATTTTGCAACTCGCTGTGTGGTTTTGCAGGCAATGTACGCACTGTGGGGGCGAATCAGCAGATTTTTGTTTGCATTCAGCCGTAGGATGGCTGAGTCCACACTTTAAGCAGCGGAAGGGTTTTCTACAGTATCGCTTTGTAGGGCCAAATTCCTGACAGCGATAGCATTGTACAATTTCATTGGACTTTCTATGTAGGTTCGACGGTAATGATCGCGTCATTCACGTGTCGTAATTCATAAACTATTTTATTGTCTATAAAAAACATTGGAAGAGGATTTTTTGTGATGCGGCTTATGACATTTGAGACATGTCTAACAGTATGACCGTTGTTAGCTAGGCATTCTGTGATTTCAGCGATGTAAGTTTTTGAAAACTACTCTAAATGATCTTTCATCTTTCAATTGGTACGTATGAAACCTTATTTCCTTTTCTTCTAAATACTTGACCAATTTTCTATATGACTCAACAGATTTTATCATAAGCCTTACATGATTATCTTTAGTTGACTTAAATACAAAATCATTATTAGGAATAACAGTCTTAAACAGTCTACTTATCAGTCGTGATTTGAATCTCGTTGAGTGCAGTCGCATGCGCGAAAATAAAAATTAACGGCAATTCTTAACAGTTCAAGAAAAAACAACAACTAAAACTAACGTTAAACCGTTATAGAGTCGTAAACTCTACTATGAGTGAAAGTTCTGAGTCAAGCGACGAAAGTGATGATAACTGGCAGGCAGTCTGCGTGCCTAGAGTTATTATTAAAAGAAAACAACTTGTCGATTCGCCAAAAAAAAAAAAAAAAATAAAAATAAAACAAAAACGACAACAATATGATGATACCGTTTATCACAATCGCTACTCTGATCTCGTAGTTGATGATAACAACGAAAACAACAATGATGCTGACGTAGAAATTGTATCGACACCACCGAAATCAACCAATGCTCCTACTATTGATGATAAGAAGCAGTCACTGATGCCTCCACCAATTATCAACCAAACAAATGAAAAATATAAGTGTATATCGTCACAAAATTGATATCAGTAGTTTTGTGAGTTGTAAGTAGGCTTTCGTCACTTGATTTTTACCTCGTCAAGAGTGTGAAGGATCGGAATTACCGGATCTACCTCTGTGTGTCTGCAACAATGAAATTTTTACTGATAAGTCCGATCGAAACGTGTTATGTACCATTAAAAAGTTCTTGAAACGTACATTCAGAAAATGTTAAGACACATAACTAGTTGAAAATACCCATCATAAGCGATATTGGAGCTTGTGCGAGGCCTAACACCCCAAACTTACTTATTGACATTTGTTAATACCGAGACGAGTTAAATGAGCCCAAGATTATGAAAATCGGTCCACCCGTTTAAAAGTTAATTTTTGAAATTTTGGACGAGTTAATGAAATAGTTCGTGTGTTTCTTTGAATCACTTAGAAAATTGAAATTATGTTGATATAGGAGTTTAGTACACAAAAAGCTAAGAAACTTTTGTTCCACAACTTTATTCAAAACGGCGGATTTTGGTGGGAAAAGTATAAAAAGCTCAAATTTCAATTGTATACTGTGGACAAACGGCTTAAAATTGTTAGCTGGCTCTGTAGTACAATTTCTGCTTACAAAATTATAGGTCAAAATAAAATTTGACAAGCACCGTTCGAAATTTATTCGAAAATTAAGACCAAATTTTCGTGCTCATATTTGGAGTGATAATACACTGTGTCTTACACTGTGAGATTTTGCAAATTTTTATACATTATATTGTGCTTTTCTGTGAAAATTCCGTGCACTGAGATATAGCATCCTAAATATCAGATTATGCGAAATTAGCTATTTGTCCTAATGCGTCGTTCTAATAGCTGTTACATCGCTGTGGACGGTCGTCTACACAAGTGACGAAAGCCCACCTCAGTGATGCACGAGCACTATGTTATACGTGCAATATCGAAGTTTTTACTGGTAAGTTCGATCGAAACGTGTTATGTACCATTTAATAGGTATTGGAGCGTACATTCAGAAAATGTTGAAAAATATAATATCAGATTACCCCAGTCTGAAATATGGGGGGTTGAAAGATACCCTCCCTTAGCGGTATTGGGGCTCGTGGGGAGCCTATCATATGAAACTTATTTTTATTTATTCTTGATGCCGAGACTAGTCCAACGAGTCCAATATCAAGGAAATCGGTAACCCGCTCAAAAGTTATGAATTTTTGAAATTTTTGACGTGTTAATGAATGAGTTTGTTTGTTTGAATTAAAAAATATAACTTTTGTTGATTTTAGTACACAAAAAACTAATCAACTTTTGTTCCACCAAAATCCTGCATTTTTCAAAAGCAGCAACTAATTGGGAGCTGAGCTTTTAAGCGGCGTTTGCTCTCCTTGAGATGCTGGCGCAACACGTTTGAAAATGCAAGTACGGTACCTGAATTTTCTGTGCTCCTGATACTGTTGAGAAAAGTATCCGCTAAAACGGTACGAAACGATAGGATCAAGCACAGACTTATACATCTTTTTTCTTAAAAAAAGACAGTGAGTGGCGTGATTGTTCCGTAAAAACGGAATAATCGAATGTTTTTCATGTGCAACCAATCCCAATCAAGGACTTGCAGTAAAAACGAATAAGGGCTTCGTAATACTCCGAAAGTCTGCTTCTTTTTATGTAAACACAGGAAAAAGACTTCGAGGCAGATCAGAAGAGGACAATGAAGAGAGAATTGGGTTTTGAATAAACTACTTACTTCTTTTTAACGATTTTTTTAACGTGAACTTTCTTTTGAGACACCCTGTACATAGACTAACCGGCATGGCCCGCCCACTTTTTGAGGTAGCCCCCATACAAACCCACCGTGCAATTTTGTGTTTTTTATGAAAAAATCCTTCATTTAGATCAATATTAGCTTGCAATTTGATTTTGTGGATTTTAACGGACAACCGCTTCACATACATATACAAAGGGGCGTGTCCCGCCCACTTTTTGAGGTAGTCCCACATAAACCCACTGCTCACTTTTATGCATATGTATGGAAAACGTCAATATCAACTTGAAATTCGATATGGCGGCATCTTACACATCTACTACATCGCTTCATACACATCTACTAGTGAGCGTGTACCACCCTTTATTTAAACCGCCACTTTATGTATTACAATATTATTTAAAGTTTCGTGTGAATGGTATTAGAGCTTCGGTTCAACCGAAGTTAACGTTTTTTCTTGTTTTTGTTATAATTAGTTACAGACTATATTTTTTTTTATGTTCAGTGTAGTCTATAATATTTTGATTAGTTTTTTTTTTTGTTGGTTTTTCCGCAATATAATATTATTTTTATTATAATGATAGGTGAATAATTATTAAATGTATTTGTAAAATTTAAAATGTGGTGAATTTAACTCTGGCGGGTGGGTGACTTCTGGCAACGCTGGTGTGGTGACATAGTGCGGTAACATTTTTTTACTAGGGGGTTGCAGTAACCGATGATGCAACCCAAGGAAGGGAGGGACACGCTGAGATTACAACACCTAGTTTCGATAACAGTTGGCAGTAATTTAAAACATTCGAATACATTTAATTTTTTTTTGATTTTGTTATTTTGTGCAATTCGTTCATAGGTGGATTATTTTGGAGGCACTTATTCCACTAGCAATAGCTCCTAAGTTTCAAGGAACAATTTGTGAGGATTGACGGAGGAAGGGATAATTAGAACATTTTTTTTTGTTAATTTGATAGCACCGCTACGTTTGGTCGGTCGAATCCGTCCTGAAAGGGGACCGCTGAGCAACTAGCCGCAGCCAGACGTGCGTGCTTGGGTTGGCAGGGTTAAATATTTAACCAAGGAAACAAAAGCGATTTATCGAATATAATAACAGGTTTCAGCATGCTTTAACTCGTTGGAAAGATCTTTTGAATACAAAAGCACTCAGCTGGTGCTATACAATCCCTACTTAAAATGGGAATATACATAGGTCAAAATAAATTTTGAAAAGTATATTTTGTGATTTTGCCGAAAATTGAAATCAAATTTTCGCGATCATATTTGGACTGATAATACATTGCGAGATTAGGCAAATTTTGATATATTATATCCGTGATATAACATCGTAAATATCTGATTGTGCAAAATTAGCTATTTGTCCTAATACGTCTTTCTAATGGCTGTTGCATCTGTTATATTAAAACAATGTCGAAAGTGTGCGTATTACGTTTCGAAAATTTCAATTTCGTCAACGTCCACTGCGTAAGGTACCGGCCGATGCGACGCCATCGCACGCCGTCGAGTTGGCCGCGCGCGAACATTAATAAAATTGTCTCACGTATTTGATAATATAAATTATCTCTTACTTTCGTTCTTTCTCTTTAATCACGCACACATTACCATATGAGACATGCACATGAACGCTCAACAATCTGTGGCTTTCAGCTTTACATCATGTTTTAATTATCGCCATGTCGCTCATACTAACTATTTTACATTTCAGTTATATTTACATTTATTCATTACATATATGTGTATATCGTCATATATTATAGCCTATGTCATTCACAAATAACGTGGCTTTCTATTGGTAAAAGAGTTTTCAAAATCGGTTCAGTAGATCCAGAGATTATCCCCTACAAACCTACCGCCACAAACCTACAAACCTACAATCTCACAAACTTTAACTCTTTATAATATTAGTATAGATATTTTGTTGTTTTCAATACCTCTCCAATAAAAATCGCCAGAGAAAACGTTTCCGCACTCGACGAAGGTTCAATTGGAACCCTTTTTTTTTTTTTTTATTATTAATTTACAATCTATCAATAAGACAATAAGTAAATTAGTTGAAAGTTCATAATATAACAGAAATAGCTGTACTCCAGTGAGAACAGCTATTATATTCAAAATTCTATAATTAAGAGTTTATTTACAATATATACAAAATTTAATCTCTAAAAGGTAAATCTAACACATGATTTCTTTTAAGTCTTCGAGTTGTATCGCTATTATCTAGTAGGTCTATTGCCAAAACATTTAAATGATCATGTAGTCTCTCAACATACTTTGTGCTTATTCTACGTATTTCATCTTTAATGTATGGAATATTTAAATCTTTGTGAATTTGGTCATTAGCCACAAACCAGGGGGCGTCAACAATAAGTCTAAGCGTTTTGGACTGATATCGTTGAAGAATTTCAATATTTCATTGGCTTGCAGTACCCCATAATTGGATAGCATATGTCCACACTGACGGACAATCTCCTCTTCTCAGAGCAAATGTGACATGTTTCGACTTCTCAGTATTAACCTTTATTTTCCATTTCTTAAGCCATCGCACTTTTTCAACTATTTCATTTTGAATATCTTGAGATACTTCTGCCGCAGTGTCTTTAGATGCAATTATAGCTGTATCATCAGCATAAGTGGCTACTTGAACATCACTGACAACAGGAAGATCGGCAGTGAACATTGTGTAAAGGACAGGTCCCAGAACACTGCCCTGCGGAACACCAGCATGGATACTTCGATGTTTTTCCTTCCATTTGAACATAAAAGTGTCGATTGCTTAGATACGATTTTAATAAGAGGAAAAATGGAGCAGGAAGCAGTTTTTCATTTTATATAACATGCCTGGATGCCAGACTCGGTCAAATGCTTGTTGTATATCAAGAAATACTGCCGCAGAATACAGTTTCTTCTCGAATCCACTTGTAATTATATTCACTATACGATGGCATTACTCTGGAGTCCCATGACCTCTCCTAAACCCAAACTGATGTTCCGGTATTATATTGTATTCATCCAAAATTGGTAGCAATCTACTCATAAGTATTCTTTCGAATACTTTGGAGAATGTCACCAGCAAGCTAATAGGACGGTAGGACGAGAGAATATTTTCAGGTTTGTTTGGTTTTGGAATCATTATCACCTCCGCACATTTCCATTGTGTAGGAAAGTGATCCAGCCTCAAAATCGCATTGTAAATTAGTGCTAAAAATTTAATACACTTTTGAGAGAGCATTTTCGTAACTCTTCCGTCTATTTTATAATAGCCTGGTGACCTTTTTTGATTCAGTTTTGCGAATTCTTCTTTGATTTCAGACACAGTAATTCTACGAATTGGCATGCACATTTGACAAGGTACATCCAGAAACTCTATTATTTCAGTATCTTCAGGCGCAAGATTTGAATTTGGTTGAAATGTTGAGTGTAAATGTTGTGCAAATGCCTCAACCTCAGCTTTGGCGGTTTTACACCATTCTCCATTATGATTACGTATGGCAACATTTCGTTTTGCAGGTCGTTTTAAATATTTGGTAGCTCTCCAAAGGCTGTATTCATAGTCTT
Source organism: Leucophenga montana (assembly GCA_035044765.1). Taxonomy (NCBI): domain Eukaryota; kingdom Metazoa; phylum Arthropoda; class Insecta; order Diptera; family Drosophilidae; genus Leucophenga; species Leucophenga montana. The sequence goes on from JAWNNQ010001213.1 coordinate 357,953, forward strand.
TCGTGTTAGGATCCAGGCTTTTGAAAAACTCTGCAGTTGCTTCATTTCTTAGTTTTATCTGCTGGACATCTACTGGTTTGCCAATTTTTCCGGAGCTTTCGCTTATTATTTATAAGGTTCCTAAGCTCAGCTGATATAAAAACAGTATTAGTTATAGAACTTTTGGTTGGTGCAGTACACAACAGACCTGCTTCATGTATAATGTTTGTAAATGATTCCACAGCCGTATCCACTTCTAAACCAGTTTTGAGAGATATATTAGTATTAGATAGTGCTGGAAGAGCAGTGCCATATGTAATTATAATTGGCGAATGGTCTGAACTTAGGTCATAGTTGTCCGAAATTTCCAGATGATGCCGTGGTATTCCAAAATAAACTGCAAAATCCAAAAGATCCGGTATTTTGCGGGGGTCTGATGGCTAATACGTTGGTTTTCCCGTAGACAATGTTGAAAAATTATTGGTATTTATGCATTTATATAGCTCCTTTCCTTTGGGATTTGCTAACCTTGATCCCCACCAAGGGTGTATCAATAAATTTACAACCAAGTTTTTTGAAAAAGTTACAGTAATCTTGTTTCTTTAAAACAAAATCGTGGTGGAAAATACACTGCACAAACTGTAATATCAAAGGACATGCATTCAACATTAATGCAAGCAGCCTGTATAGCATTTTCTTTAACTATTTCCATGATATTATATTTAAGCCCTCTTTTAATTAATATTGCAGAGCCGCCATGAGCTCTATTATCAGGATGATTTGCAACTATTAGATCATATCCATGAATTTTAAAGTGTGTCCTGTTGGTAAAATGAGTTTCTGATACCAAGAGGATATCAATGTAATTAGATTTAAGGAAAAGTTTTACTTCTTCTGTGTGGTTAGAAAGCCCATTTGCATTACATATAGCAATTTGAAGATCTACTTGCATATTTTTGATATTAACAGAGATATCATGTTGAGGAGGTTGTTTGTTAATTCAAACTGTTTGGCTAATAAACCTTCGATTCTTTGGAAAGGGTCTTCGTCATTTGAACTTCTGTTTTCTCGTAGTACTTGCGCATAAGATGGGCGGTTTCCGCTAGTATTAAACTCATTTGGTCTTTGCGAAGATGAAAAGCTATGCTCCTGAGGTGGTTTGCTTGAATGCTGACGAGAAGAATGGCTATTAGGCTTCTGCTTTGCAACTAATTCTTGATAAATTTTGCATCACTTGTAGCTGGCAGCGTGATCTTGTAAACAGTTAACACATTTGGCAGGCAAATCCTTGTCTTGCTGACACTCTGAAGTAGGATGGCACATTGAACACTTAACGCATCTAAATGTTTTTGTACAATACGTCTTGGTATGTCCAAACTCTTGGCATCGAAAGTATTGTACAATGTCAGTTACTTTCCTGGGAGGCTCTACTTTAATTACTGCATTGCTTAGGTATTTCAGGTCATAAATTTCTGCATTGTTGTTGTTCGGTTCCAGATCAATAAAGAATATGTTCAATGGATGCTTGGTAATACGACTCCTAACATTGCTTATATTCCTTACGCAATGACCTAACTCTTCAATTTCATTTTTAATTGAGTCAATTGGTGTAGAAAAATGTAGATTTTTAACTAAAACTCTAAAAGAACGCTTTTGTTTTAAATTGGTAAGTGTGAAATAAAATATTATATCTCTTAAGTATGTTATAAACTTTCTATAACTATCCACAAATTTAACCATAACGCGTATTTGACCGTTTCGTTGGGACTTATAGGTAAAATCTTCTTTCGAAAGAGTTTTGGTAATATAATTTATCATACCATTTATGTCATTAACATTAGCCAGTATTCCATCTGATTCCTCTTTGTTTTTTCCTATTTTCGCTTCAGCATTTCCACTTTCCTCTTTATCCTCCCCCGTCTCCTCACTGCTATCAAGAATCTCGAGTCCAGCAAAACGATTTGTACTTTTAGATGTACTATGTATTGGGTCTAACAGCAGTTTTTTCTTGGAAAAATTTGACGAGCTGCAGATTGACCGTTTGTTTGATTTTGTTGTCTCAATTCTTTGCCAATCCATAGCTGCTTCAATACCGCCGCCGCTACTCATGATGCTATTTTTAGCACAGATGCAGCAGGTGCAAAATCAAATTTCTAGCTAATATTGATCTAAATGAAGGATTTTTTCATAATAAACAACAAAATGGCACGGTGGGTTCGTATGGGCGCTACCTCAAAATGTGGATGGGCCACGCCCAATTGTTTATGTATGTTAAGCGGCTGTCTCTTAAAAGGCACCAATCGCATTTTAACCTAATATTGACTTTCATAAAAAAGTTTTTCTTAAAAAAGTCAAAAGTGGACCATAGGTTTGTATGGGAGCTACCCCAAATAATGGGCGGGTCCCACCCGTTGATGTATATGTCAAGCATCCGTCTACTTTGAGTTACTATATCAATTATTAAGTTGATATTGACTACAATAAAAGTGTTTTTAATACAAAAAGTCAAAAGTGGGCGGTGAGTTTGTATGGGGGCTACCATAAAAAGTGGGCGTGGCGGGAACTCTATTAAACTGGAAAAAAAACAAGTATAAATTTCAAATGGATAGAATAAAAATTGGTCCCCAAAAAATGCGCAACAACATACAGACAGACGGACAGACAGACAGAAAGACGGACATGGCTAGATCGATTCGTCTCGTCGAGCTGATCAAGAATATATATAGTTTATGGGGTCTACGATGCCTCCTTTAATGCGTTACAAACTTTTAGACAAACTGATAATACCATTTCACACTATGTGTGAATGGTATAAAAATCCAGTACTTTACAAAAAACGAGCTTGTAGGAGTGTTGCAGTCTTTAGCCGCTTTAGCATTGCATAACTAAGTTCAAACCTTTCTCAAACGTTTGCTGTCAGTCATCGAACAGACAAAAAGGGCCAACAACTTTATCAACCAACTGGCTTATTATTAGAATCCGGCTTACAAACACGTTGCAATCAATCTACATAGTCTGTGATAATAACTTAATGGACTGTCTACACCAGTAGTGCGGCGTAAATCGAATTGAATCAAACAAACACCATCAACTTAACTATTGTAGATACAACACTAAACTCAATCACAAAAATCTTTAAACGCGTTCTCAGTCGTTGCTGCATCAATGAAGAATCTAAAAATCAAATGGATTTCGTGCCAGCGAAACATTTCTCAAATGCACACTTACTAACACGAGTACTAGTTGAGCTCAAAATCAGCCGTCTTAATTGTTTCAGCTTGCTCGATGACGATAAAACCAGTGATAACGATGGGAGTGGGCATGCGGGTCGTTGAGCAAGCACTGGGCATATTGAAGTGCAGGCTCAATCAATTATACTCAGTGAATCGTACTCTCTCTATGGCTCATTTAAAATACAAAAGTGTACATGCTGTCGCATTCTAAAACCGGAAACGGACACACCGGCAGATAGATACACAACACAGTTGAAACGACCGCAAAGAGCGAAGATAAACACACACACACACACACACACACGCATATGTGTTGTGTTAAAGAGAGGGGGAGTGAAGCGGAAAACCGAATTTTCGAATTACAAATTGCGAATTAGGCGAATTACAAAAGCACGAATTCGGACCTTGATGTTTGGAATGGCTGGACACAACAGCTGCTGCTAATTGGTTTTTAATTTAAGGCCTTCTTTCATTCAATCTTTTTGGTTCCATTTCGCTTAACTTCCGTTGCCATTCATTGGACTAATATTATCCTGCGACAGCTGTTAAGCTGCTAACTTAAAAAGGAAAGACAATTTGCATTAGTTTTTGTGTAAAACTATTTCAAATTTTCTTTTTTCTCTATTAGGAATAATTGATTTGTTATGCGTAAGCTTGTAAAATATGCATCACAAAATCACTGTGGGGTGCCTACCACCTGAAAACTTAATTTTTATTTATTCTTGTCGCCGAGACGAGTCCAACGAGCCCAAGGTGAGGAAAATCGTCCACCCACTCAAAAGTTATGAATTTTAGAAATTTTTGACGATTTAATGAAATAGTTTGTTTGCTTGTTTGAATCCTTTGGAAAAGCAAAATTTTATTGATACAGGATTTTAGTAAACAAAAAACTAGGAAACTTTTGTTCTACAACTTTTTTTCAAAATGGCGTGAATTTTGGCGGGAAAAGCTCAAAAAACGCTTTAATTTAGATTATAATATTAGATTTTGACATAACCTCAAAAAACATGGCGGATTTTAAGTGACAGGAGAAATTTTTAAATAATGACGGACTTGCTTGAATCTTGTTACTCGAGGTTTTTTTTGGGTCGCTGATAACGAATTTAATGTCAGATTTTCAAAATTCAAAATGGCGGATCCAATGTGGCGGACGAACTTTTAAAAAATAGTTTGATTTTTACGAAACTTGGTATCTGGGGTTTTTTTTGGGGTCGCTGATTATGAATTCATTTTAATATTGACAATTATAAAAAAGAAACATTGTACAAATAGCGAAAAGTAGGGTACTTAAAACTTTTTATTGAAACTAATATATTTATTTCCACTATGTACAAAATAAAGAAAAAAATGAATAGCAGAAGGTAGGCAAGGGTGGCTTCAGAACACAGAAAAATCTTAATTTCTATGTTTGCTCTTCTTTGTACCTCTTCTTTGATACGTACCATTGTAACGTTCTATAAGTCATTCTACAGAACTTTCTCAGGAAAACGTATTTTTAGATTTTCAATAATAGCTTTAATGAGTGGGGTATATGCTGATATTTTGTAATAGTGCTCATACAACTTTGCGATCTTTTTTATATCAACATCCATATTTTCAGGCATCTTAATTGCATTTAAAAATTGTCGGTGGAAATGATTCTTAACATCCATTCTTTGCACGTAGTGTCGAAACTAATTACGCCTTTGTTTCTTTTTGCTGGATCACACTAAATAGCCAAGTAAGTGATAAAATGTCGCTACGACAATATTATAATCCAACGAAGTAATCAAAATTGCTAAAATAGGAATCCAAGTTCAATGCTTTTAATGCACACAGTGGCTTTTTCTTTCCACTGACCAATTCTCAACAATGCTTGACAACAATTTTTTAGAGAGATTTGGGTGCGTTGAACACGGAACACATACTGTGTTTTTTTAATTGGGCCATTCATCTAGCTCAGGGGTTCCCAACCTTTTCTTAGTCAGGGACCACTTTTAAATCATTCTTGTTTGCAGGGACCACTATGTAGGTGAAATTAAAATAAACTGTAATAATCTCAAACTGAAACTTTAATTAAAAACTCAATAGAAACTTACACAAAAAGAAATAATAATACTTTTAGGACAAACTTCTGTAATTTTGTTTTAATGTGATTTCTGAGCTTGCATCTTCTTTTACGAGTGCGTTTAGCCCAAGACTAATATTGTTACTCAAAGCTACATTTAAAATCATTCGCGGACCATATTTTGGCTTCTGTGGACCACTGGTAGGGAACCAGTTATCTAGCTAAGCGTATGTTTCTGTTTTTTGATGTATGATTTTACTTGAATCAGCGTCCTGATTGAACGGCAAGCGCGACCGAAATGTGCTATATATTAAATTACCCGACTAACGGGTAATTACAGTAGCCCAAGTTTCGTATTTTTATCATTAATCTATTCATTTTTTTTAATTTTTATGAACATTTTAATTTTTTGTGCGATCTTTTAGATATTTATGTATTGAATAACCTATCGATTAGAAGTATAAAACATGAGATATTAGAATTAATAAAGACAAAATGGATGAAATTCGTTAAAAATTACAAGGATTTTAGATATTTATCAGCTATAACTCAGCCAGTTTTCATTCAAAATTGTGTTAGACATCACATTTCTAGCGATTTATTTCGATTGGACTTGCCGTTCACACTGGTCGCTGTTTTGAGTAAAATTTTAAATATTACTTACTTACTTAGGTGGCTCTACAACCGTCTATCGGTCAAGGCCGCACGTAGGAAAGCGCAACATTCGGTGTAGTTTAGTGCGCGCCGGCGCCTGTCGCTGGCAATCAGGAGCTTCTTAGGGTCATTATAGACCTGATCTTGCCATCTTAAGCTCGGACGTCCTCTCTGACGCCGTCCACGAATCAAGTTCAGGTTTCCGTCGTAAACCTTCAGTGCTGGAGCTTCAGGGTTAATCCGGATAAGGTGACCAGCCCAGTGCAGCCGCTGGAGTTTAATGCGCTGGACTATGTCAACCTCATCATACAGCTCATAAACTCGACTCCAACTCTAAGGGGACCAAAAATCCTACGAAGAAGCTTTCTCTCGAAAACTCCTAAACGCTGTATCCGTTGATGTCAGTGTCCATGCTTCTGCGCCATACAGCAGGACCGGGATTAAATGTGTCTTATAGATTTTTATCTTTGTAGTTCGAGAGAGGGCTCTACTTCTAATTAGCTTGCTGAGCCCAAAGTAGCAGCGATTAGCAAGCGTGATTCTTCGTATGATCTCTCGGCTAACATTGTTGTCGCTGGTAATTTCTGTTCCCAGATAGACGAAGTTTTCTACAACATTGAAGTTGAAATTCTCCATACTCGCAGACCGTCCAAGACGCGCTGTTGGTCTGTGAGTGGACACCAAGTACTTCGTCTTGTCCTCGTTCACCGCTAGGCCTATGAGACGTGACTGTTTCTCAAACTCCGAGAACGCCCTGCTTACTTGCCGTTCGTTGATGCCTATGATGTCTATGTCATCAGCATATGCGAGTAGCATCATTTCCTTATGGAAGATCGTGCCCGATCGTTCTACATATGGGCATTGGCGTAGAATGTACTCCATCAGGAGATTAAAAAAGTCGCACGATAAAGCATCACCCTGCCTGAAACCTGTGACGAACCCTTGTTATGACGTGGAGTGTCGCCAAGCTACTGCAGAGAAAGACGCCGCTTACAAACGAACTCTGCAGTCGGGAGCAACGTGAGCTGTTAGAGAGCGATATCGTGAGAAACGGAGAGAGGAGAAACGCATTTACAGACGCAAAAAAAAGGAACAAGAAAGGCGTGAGCTTGAGGATGTTGAGGTGTTATGTCAATGAAATGAATCTCGAAAGTTTTATCAAAAGGTCAAGCGTTTGACCGAATGTTTCAAGCCCGGAGTTTCTTTCTGCAAGGACAATAATGGAAGTCTGATTACAGATGCACAGGAATCACTGAGACTATGGAGAAGTCACTTCTCTAATCTACTTGGGGGCGATAAAGAGAATAATACCGCCAATAGAGAAGCGTACATAGAACCACCAATTGATGATGGCTCTCTTGTAGAGCAACCGTATTATAACGAGGTCGACTCAGTAATTAAAAAGCTGAAGAATAACAAAGAGGCAGGCTCCGACGATTTTCCCGCTGAGTTATTCAAGACCGGTGGCGAATGCAAAACGATTGGAATCTCAGTGTTCTTTGTCCTATTTTCAAGAAAGCAAGAAAGGAGACCCCGCTGTCTGCGCGAACTACCGTGGAATAAGTATCCTTTCAATAGGATACAAAATTCTGTCCCGCGTACTGTGTAAACGGCTGGAGCCAAACACAAAGAGGTCGACCAGTGACCAAATTTTCACATTACGCCAAATCCTGGCGAAGACCCACGAGTACAATAAAGACACACGCCACCTATTTGTCGATTATAAGGCCGCTTTCGACACGTTGGTTTATTATTTGTCATTTATGATAATGGATTATTTATCCACCGAAAAACATGTTCAAATGTTAAAGCCTATTACGAAACTGGTGATGCTACGAAGTGTTAGATAATTGATGCGATTGCCGCGAAATGCTAGGGAATAAATAAAATGCAGCCGGCTTTACTTTAGGCTGCTTTTATTAAACGCGCTGCGGCGGTAGTTTATTGAATGATGTTCAGAGAGAGACTAACTCTAGTTGTTATAATCTAATACGCACTTGAGACAAACAAACATGTATGCGTGTAATTATGCAACCCAAATTCATTTCATGTGTGCACTGAAGAACCCCTTGAGTGTTGCCAGTTTATATAAGACAGTTTGGATTGTCAGATAAAATACATATTATTAACATGAATAGCTTCCAACAATATTTTCTTAACCAATGAGGCCAGGCCCAATTTCTTACTCGGTGGTTACAAAAAATTTGCGCATGTGGAAAAGAATAATTAAACCGTTTGTGTTTTGTTGACAATTTCCTGGATATTACTGATCAGAAGGTATGAACTGAGACGAAATTGTCAATAAAACAAAAACGGTTTAATTAATCCTTGAAGGCACTCATATATCACCTAACCGAAGCCAACCACATCTCGTGTAAACCTTCAGTTAACAAAAGAGATCATGGTCGCCTTGGTGGGTTCCAGAGCTAAAAAAAAAAAAAACAGAGAAGCGACCTGCAAGAAATCTTCCGACTCGCCAAACAGGAAGAGATCATCCGGGATCAATATAAAATTATACTGAGCAACTTTTAAAGGTTCGGACGAGAAAGAGAAATACCTGGGGATTCTTCTGCTTCGGCATTGAGAAGGTCTCCGACACAGCGAGACTTCGAAAGCGACTCTTAAGGCAGCATAAAACCAATAATTTCTGTCCATTGCCGCAGGGTACACCCAGAGTGTAACTTTGAATTTCATAACTGGCAAGAAATTTTAATTTGTAGAAAGCAAAATTTGGAAGCAAATCGAGGCCTGCTAAGAAAAAATATGGCATTATATAGAGTATAATATAATCGAGCTTCGCAACTTTATGTTGTATTTTTGAAAACTTTATATAAAAAATACGAACCCAGAGAGTTCTTTTTTCTCGATATCAATAAATGTTTATTTATAAAATTTGATATCTAACGATTTATTGATAATAAGTGGACTCGAATTTCGAGGGCTGGAATGTGCTAGTAAAAATAAAACCGTTAAAGTTGGTAGAACCAAAACTACTTTTCACACGATCCTTAATATTTCACTCCATTTTTCAAGTGGTTAGCTCAACAAATAAGAAAGTTTTAACAATAAAATCTACAAAGTGAGTGTCGGTTTTGTATGGGAGCTAACCCCAGAAGCGGCTCGAACACATTATTTATATACAATACAATGTAAGCGTCTGTCCATAGAAATTAACCACTTATAGTTTCTAGTTGATAAGAATTAACAAAAAAAAATGGTTGTCTGTAAAGTCGGTTTGCGGACGATAATTTTGCGTGTCGAACCTCAAACTAATTTTTGTATTTATTCTGGACGCCGAGACGAGTAAAACGAGCCCAAAAATCGGTCCACTCACTCAAAAGTTATGAATTTTAGAATTTTTTTACGAGTTGATGAAATAGTTTGTTTGTTTGTTTGTTTGAATCCTTTAGAAAACCAAAATTTTATTGATACAGGATTTTAGTACACAAAAAACTAAGAAACTTTTGTTCTAGAACTTTTTTTCAAAATGGCGGATTTTGGCGGGAAAAGCTCAGAATAACCTTTAATTTCAATTGGTTACTGTGGCCAAACGGCTTAATATTGAATACTTTCAAAAGTGTGCTAACATGATGCTGTACAATACCTACTTAAAAAAATATAGGTCAAAATAAAAATTGAAAAGTACATTTTGCGATTTTGCCGAAAATTGAAACCAAATTTTCGTGCTCATATTTGGAGTGATAAAACTTCGCGAGATTGTGCAAATTTTGATATATTATACTTTTCTGTGAAAATTCCGTGAGCCGAGATATAACATCGCAAATATCAGAGTCTGCAAAATTAGTTATTTTTCCTACTTTTATTTTTTAGATTGTTTATGTATGTAGTCATATGTACATATATAGATATGCAGACAAAGTGTATTAAAAGAAAATTTTAAGGCCCCACTGTTAAGTTTTGAAATAAAAATGTAATGTTTTTGACGTGATAACATCTATTAAATTAGTTGGTTTAGCGCAGAAGCATGGCTCATTCCGTTTACCGTTACGACACGACACTAAACGAACGAAAAGCAAAAGGCGGAACATGTAATCGTACACATATGAATACATGTGACGATTGTGTCGTTCCGCCTGAACAAGCAAGTGATAGACAGACCAGCGTGCATTGGCTTGTTGAAAGCTATAGTTATGTGTGTATGTGCGTTTGCGAATTAGTGTTATCTAGCGCGCGGTGGGGTGCGATATGGACATGGTAGAATGTATGAATAATAGCAATGTAAGTGTATAATAAAGATAGTTTCAAATGAAATACATTATATATGAAATACATTCAATTCACAAAAGTATGCAATTTTTCATCAATGTTTTCTTATGACGTTATCACGTAAAATTATCGTCCGTAAACCGACTTTACAGATAACCATTTTTTTTTAAAATGAATTTATTGTAATTTTTTTCAATTCAATTGAAATGCCCCACATATGTTCAGACGGGACAACTTAAAAATATAGCCCCACACAAATCTATGGTTCATATAAGAAGCCTTAAGCAAGGTTTATGTTTCATATAAAGTTTTATCCAAGCATTTTATTTATCTTCTCCATCAAAATGACTGATATCAAATAAAAAATCCTTAAATAAAAGTGGGGGTTTAAATAGGGGTTGGTACACGCTCACTAGTAGATGTGTATGAAGCGATGTAGGAGATGTATAAGATGCCGCCATATCGAATTTCAAGTTGATATTGACGTTTTCCATACAAATGCATAAAAGTGAACTGTGGGTTTATATGGGACTACCTCAAAAAGTGGGCGGGACACGCCCCTTTGTATATATATACGAAGCGGTTGTCCATTAAAATCCACAAAATCAAATTGCAAGCTAATATTGATCTAAATGAATGATTTTTTCATAAAAACACAAAATTGCACGGTGGGTTTGTATGGGGGCTACCTCAAAAAGTGGGCAGGCCACGTCAAATTGTCTATGTATGTTTAGCGGCTGTCTCTTAAAAGTCACCATATCGCATTTCAACCTAGTATTGACTTTAATAAAAAAGTTTTTCTTACAAAAAGTCAAAAGTGGACCATAGGTTTGTATGGGAGCTACCCCAAATAGTGGGCGTGGCAGGTTAATATTGATACTCTATTAAACTACAATAAAAATAAGGATACGTGCAAAATTTCAACAGGATAGCATAACAATTGGTCCCCAAAAAATGCGCAACAACATACAGACGGACAGACACAGACGGACATGGCTAGATCGATTCGTCTTGTCGAGCTGATCAAGAATATATATTCTTTATGGGGTCTACGATGCGTTAAAAACTTTCAGACAAACTGATAATACCATTTCACACTATATGTGAATGGTTTAAAAATATGGTAAATGTATTGATTTGAGTTAGGTAGTTTCTTGATTTGAATATCTCTTCAAGCAATGGAGTTCTATTTTGTGTCTATTGCTATTAGAACAAGCCTGACAGAATTTTTGTGAATTCTTGTAAAACAGTCATAAAATCTTCCAACATCTGTACTCGTATTTATTTATTAATAAATTTTGACTTCACCATCAAATATTTTTCATGTGGCAAACTTTTAAAAAAATCTAAATCTAAAATTTAAGAAAATCTAAAAATCACTGTGCTCTAAATGTCAAACTTAAATTATATGTTAGAGTAGTACTGACGTGAAAAGTGTTCGCTATAGTATACACATAAAATATTCGAAATTAAAAGAAAAGTTGTTGTATTTTTTCTTACCTCAACGATTAAATCGAATAAAAGAGTAAAATCTCGGGAAATAATATAAATTTAATACGTAAAATACTTCAATATGTTGGTAAATGAAAAGATACTGAGCAAAGTAGAGCAGAGTGCCGTAAAAATATGGCTGCAGCGTCATAATATAGATATTTTGAAAAAGCGTAGGGAATTTTCCGACGTTCGGCCGCTCGCAGAGGTCCTTAAACGATATTATCCAAAACTAATCGATTTGTGCCATTATCCACGCAAAAATAGCGTGAAGCTGAAATTAATAAACTGGGAGACATTCAATACTAATGTTTTGTCAAAGTTGGGCTTCAGACTTGGCCGTGAACACTTGGAGCTTCTAGCAAATGGCGTGCGCGGTGCCTTTGAAATAATGGTGTATGAACTCGTCAATGTAGAGCGAAAGACACGTTGCAGAGAGGAACGCGTTGTTGAGGAATATCGAGAGAAAATTTGGACTGACAACGATGAGGTTACAACTGTGTTGATTAATAAAAAAGTTGGAGCAGCCAATGTACAAGTGCCTCAAAAAATGATTGCCTATTCACTGTACGAGATGGTTGTGCTCGAGAATCAAGGGAAAGATACATCTATCGAGATAAGTCAAAGCAAGATTGTTCATTTGGATAATATTATCAAATTGAAGACGGATCTCATAAATGAATTACTTATGCAAGTTGCCATACTGTCGTCACCGACACCACATATTTCTATTGATCCCGCAGTGCCCAATTTGACGGCGTTGGAAGTCACGCCGGCGTGCGAGAAAGTGCTAGGACATGTTACGCAGACTACACCCAACAATATAGAACTATCGCAGATCATTCTACCGCCATCACCACCATCTCGAACAATGGAATCAAAAACTTTCTGTGGCCCTACTATTTCGGAGTTACCTATGTCAAAGTAAAGAGTAAGTAGCACCAAGTTTGCACCTGTAGGTAGCGATTAGTTGGACGGTTTACTGCAAACTGTCACAAAACCGATTACTTAATTTATTTTGCCCTATATATGTGTGCGATAGAACGTTGGGGCGCTAAAAATTTAGCATCAGTGCTATCTTTAATACGCTCAGCACCTCACTCCCACTGATAGCTGAAACTCAAGGATACCACTTTCCCGCAAAGTGGATGAGCTACATCTTACGTTAGCCAGCTGCACAATTTCTGGCAAACATAAGAAACGCACAAAATTACTATTCCACGCGAAAGCGTATCAAAATTCATATCATTTCAGTATAAACTGTATTTATAATTATATTTTTGACACGCTTACTGCTAATAGTATATATTATAGTTTTGTCGCGGAGTTTGTAGTGCATGAAAGGAAGCATCGGAGACCATAAAAAGTATTTATATATTCTGGATCAGCTCGACGGAGCCAATCGAACATGCCATGTCCGTCTGTCCGCTGCATGTGTGTATCATAAGTAGTCCCTCAGTTTTTAAGATATCGATCTGATATAGAGTATGGAGACTTTCTATATGCGAAGGTCACATTGTCCATTATCATTTCATTTTTTGGAGTAGCCCTGTACAAACCCACCGAGAACTTTCGGTTTTTGTATGAGAAATATTGTTGGTGACTTTTTATGGACGGGAGCATCAAACAGATATTAATATGCGTGTTCTGCCTATTTTCAGAGGTAGTTCCCATAAAGACCAACCGCCTACTTTGTGTTTTTTGTTGTATTTTTTTTCGAGTTAACCACATTACGAAAGGAATGAAGGCGTCAAATTATCAGTAAACCATTAAAAGAGTTGCAAGTGATTGTTAGACGCCTGTGAATATTATTGAAGCTCCGGTTCTACCGAAGTTAACGATTTATCTTTTTAAACCATTCACACATAGTGTGAAATGGTATTATCAGTTTGTCTGAAAGTTTGTAACGCATTAAAGGAGGCATCGTAGACCCCACAAACTACACTTTTGTGTTTTTTATAAAAAAAAATTCTTTAAATTTTTGAATGGACAATTGCTTTATATACATTCTTTGCTTTGGTGGTCTCATCCAAATCCACAGCTCACTTTTATGCATTTGCATATCAATATCAACATGAAATTCGATATGGTGGCACCTTATAGATGGTCGCTTCATACACATCTACTTTTGGACGTGTACCGCTTTCTGGGGTAGCCCCCCTATTTGAACGACCCCCACTTTCTGTTTTGAAGTACGTTATAAAATTTCATGTGGTATTTGAGCATCGGTTCAACCGAAGTTAACGTTTTTTCTTGTTTTATTATCATACACACATAGGACAATAGTTTAGGGTTGGCTGTTGCTAATGTCTTCTCTTTGTTTCTACTTTTCAGCGCAAGACTTAATGTTGTATGCGTCTTAACGTATATGAAGCCAATTTACTCACAGGTTCAGATGCACAGTCCACACATACCCTATAAACACATAATGCACCACACACACTCTAACACACGCACACATACACACTACTGTGAGTGTGTGTGTGTGTGCGTATACGCTTTTATTGTATTGTTCAGTGTCACCAAAATTATCAAAATTTCTTTAAACAAGTTAAAAAGTCATAAAAGAAAGACATGTATTACGAAATTTGGTAAGTGCCTTTTCTAACCCTTTTAAAAATACAGTCATTGAATATCATTATATTTCACAATAGTGTTTCGCTAAACACCTTCGATCCACGCTCGACATCTACATCCTGTAGCACTATACCTCGTTTATCTCAAGACAGCGTCACAATTTTTCCGTAAATGGTCCATCTCAAATACTTGTACTAATTAATATACGAATAAACTGGTAAGTCTAAAGAATAATTAACGGGTACCCCATCTCTCAGATCATTGGAAACAAACAAGCCGCGTGATAGTGAGTGTTTAAGCAGGCTTTTGCTTTAAAACCATCATTGGGACAATATACTTCAGAACTGGTTAGATTATGAATGGCAATAGATATGAATGGATGTTGTATTACCGCGAATGCGTTAAAAACACTGCGTACTCAACAATGAATATTTGCGTCGGAAGTTTCCGGCGTCGAAAAACGGCGATATTGATTGACCGATAAGAATTCATGATTTGACTCCACCGGACTTCTCTTCTTTTGGAAGAGTAAAGCTGATGACGACAAGCCAAATACAATGGAAGTGCCTATAGACAACATTCGATATGCTGGCCAATGTGATGGTAAATGCCGATAAAGGAAATATCCAATTATGGCGGCTGCCATTATTAATAGATATTAGTTTCTAAAACTAGTATAAACAAGTTAGCATGGGCTATATTTATGGTGGTCCGATTTGGACCTAAGCAGATTATTATAATTGGATTTACGTGGCGTATCTTACGCCATTTGGCATTTCTAGATTTATATGGAGACTGCCTAAGCTTAAAGTCTATAGTCTTATAGTCTTGAAGATCTCGTTGTTCAAACAGACGGACGGATGGACATACAGACGGATGGACATACGGATATATCTATAACGACTCGAATTTTGATGCTGATCAATAAGATCTGTCATGCCTTCTTCTGCCTATTACATACATTTACACAATCTTAATATATCCTTTTGACCTATGGGTACGTGATATAAAAACACAACTTTCCGAAATCTATTCAGAATTGTTAGAGTTATTCAATATTTCCATTGACCAGTTTGAGATGGCGCACACTACATAATAACTGGGAAAGCAATAATAACTACTAAAACACATTACACTTTAATCATTTCAGCGCAGATACTGATGCTTATGAAGTTATGAAGATGGATCAGATGGATCAGATGGAACACTAACAATACAAATTAAATTTATACGTGTAAAACATGCGAAGTTACTATCGCAGATTCTATCATCACGCGGAGTTATGGAACAGTCGACAGCTGTATTTCTAGTCACAAGAATGACAAAAGATTTTTTTTAGATTGGCGGATTTATCGAAGCCAGTATAAACAATTGTCGAGATTTCTCCGGCCTTGTCTGAACACATATTAAAAGAAGTTCAATAACTTTTTATTTTTTCTTTTGTTGAATCAAAATTTTACTCGTATTTATGATGTATACATACTATATGTACAACTGTGCAAGTTAAAAACTGCCTTATTATCGTACAATATTATATTTTATTGACCAATTAGAAATAAAAAAAAATGCGTTAAAAATGTTATCTTTGGGCCTTTTTAAGTGAGAAGAATATTTAAATAGGTAGAAAATAGTTCATCGCCCTTTTAGCTAAATATTAATCCTTGGTTCATGCAAGCCATCGTGCATTTGTAGTTGATAATATTGTAATTGTAATTGACTTGAGGATCCTAAATGAATGCCAACCCCAGAGAGTAAATTTTTAAAACGATTCGTTAAAAACTAAAACAAAATACAATCAAGAAAGCTAAATCAACCTCAACCTTGCCGTCGACTTTTCGCGTCAAATTTGATCAAAGACAAAGGGACGGCGCATCATAAAGAAGAAGACTGAAATATCAAAAAAAAAAAAATTTATCAATATGTACGAAATGGTAAAATGCCGCAGCCACTGAATTGAAAATGCATGGACTCACTAATTCATAGGTAATGTTTTTTCCAAATACGGATGTTATGGCAGTCCAACCGGTGTCTTATTGAATACATTGTGAGATTGGGCAAATTTTGATATATTATACAGTTTTGTGAAATTTCCGCATTATGCAATATTTGTCCTAATGAGACAACGTGCGGCAATATGTATGTATGTATGTATGTAGCAGTATATACCGCGAAGAAAAGAAATTAGTTATTTAAACTTGCACATTTATTGCCATCAATTGATATGTATTTATCTATACTAATATTATAAAGATGTAAAGTTAGTGAGTTTGTGGCGTTGTAGGGGGTAATCTCTGGATCTACTGAACTGATTTTGAAAATTCTTTTACCAATAGAAAGCCACGTTATTTGTGAATGACATAGACTATAATATATGACGATATACACATAAATGTAATGAATAAATGTAAATATAAATGAAATGTAAAATAGTTAGTATGAGCGACATGGCGATAATTAAAACATGATGTATAGCTGAAAGCAACAGATTGTATAGCGTCGGATTATAACTCCTAAACGACAATATATTTTGGTACCAAATAATAATATTACATCTAATATAGTATACCGAGAAGTTTTGAACAATTAAATTAAACATAATTTATTCAATCATTTTAAACCCGGTAATATAGCCAAATTGGAAGGAGTTGCAGGGGGAAGGAGTTGGGGAATGAGTGGTTGGGTAAGGGAGCATGGGGAAGGTGCGACAGGGGGAAGGATTGGCAGGGGAAGTAGTGGCAGTGGGAAGGAGAAACAGGTGGAACGGCAGAAACGCGCCGGGTATCAGCTAGTATACCCTATACCATAAGATCAAAGGGAATATTAATTAGGTGCAAATCTATTTAACAGACAGAGGGAGGAGTGGTATAAAGTATATATATTCTTGTTCAGCATCGGAAAACAAGTTGATATAGAACTGTCCGTCCGGCAGACAGACTTAAAGTTTGGATATTTAATGTTTGGATATTTAGACTCTGCTTTTCAATCTTCAGATAAAGTTAGAAGTTATTATCGACTCGTAAAATACAATTAAGATCTTTTCAATTTACTTCCCGGGGTCATAAAAGCTTAGTCAAGGCAGACTTACTTAAATTCTCACGAATAAATGGTCACTATATATTGGGTGGTGATTTCAACTGTAGGAATAGACTAAGGAACTGCAAACTGTTGGGGGAATATTCTTTATGAACTGTCATATACTGATAAATTTTCTTTATTATACCAGAAAGACCTAACTTATGTACCTCAACACTGGACCTATTCATTTACTTACTTACTTAGGTGGCTCTACAATCGTCTATCGGTCAAGGCCGCACGTAGGAAAGCGCACCATTCGGTGTAGTTTAGTGCGCGCCGGCGCCAGTCGCTGGCAATCCGGAGCTTCTTCAGGTCATCATAGACCTGATCTTGCCATCTTAAGCTCGGTCGTCCCCTCTGACGCCGTCCACCAATCAAGTTCAGATTTCCGTCGTAAACCTTTAGTGCTGGAGCTTCGGGCTTCATCCGGATAAGGTGACCAGCCCAGTGCAGCCGCTGGAATTTAATGCGCTGGACTATGTCAACCTCATCATACAGCTCATACAGCTCGTGGTTCATACGGGTCCTAAACTCGAAGCCAACTCTACGGGGACCAAAAATCCTACCAAGAATCTTTCTCTCGAACACTCTTAAAGACGCTGTATCCGTTGATGTCAGTGTCCATACTTCAGCGCCATACAGCAAGACCGGGATTATCAGTGTCTTTTAGATTTTTATCTTCGTAGTTCGAGATTTTAATCCTAATTTACTTGCTGAGCCCAAAATAGCAGCGATTAGCAATCGTGTTTCGTCCAAATGCAGACTTGGAAGAATTGTCACTATACTATTGCTAGAAATGCCTTTTAATATATGTGCATCATGCTAACATAGACGAAGTGTTCTACAACATTGAAGTTGAAGTTCTCCATACTCACAGACTGTCCAAGACGCGCTGATGGTCTGCGAGTGGACACCAAGTACTTTGTCTTGTTCTCGTTCACCGCTAGGCCCATGAGAGGTGACTGTTTCTCAATCTCCGAGAACGCCCTGCTTACTCGCCGTTCGTTGATGCCTATGATGTCTATGTCATCAGCATATGCGAGTAGCATCACTTCCTTATGGAAGATCGTGCCCGATCGTTCTACATATGGGCATTGGCGTAGAATGTACTCCATCAGGAGATTAAAAAAGTCGCACGATAAAGCATCACCCTGTCTGAAACCTCTCTTGGTATCAAAGGGTTCTTTCCTACTCTGACGACGCTTGGGGCGTGCGATAGCGTCATCATGCAAAGCCGAACGATCTTTGCTGGGATATCAAGTTCAGATAGGGCGTTGAACTTCGTTCTTATAGGCGTGTCGAAAGCGTCCTTATAATCGAGAAATAGGTGGTGTGTGTCTTTATCGTACTCGTGGGTCTTCTCTAGGATTTGGCGTAAAATGAAAATTTGGTCACTGGTCGACCTCTTTGGTCTGAAGCCTATTTCGGTACTGGCCTATCAGTGCATTCGTGTATGGCTCCAGCCGTTTACACAGTACGCGGACAGAACTTTGTATCCTATTGAAAGGAGACTTATTTCCCGGTAGTTCGCGCAGACAGCGGGGTCTCCTTTCTTGAAGATAGGACAAAGAACACTGAGATTCCAATCGTTGGGCATGCATTCATCGGACCATATTTTGCATAAGAGTTGGTGCATACGCCTTACCAACTCTTCGCCACCGGTCTTGAATAACTCAGCTGGCAACTCATCGGAGCCTGCTGTTTTGTTACTCTTCAGATTTTTAATAACTGAGTCGACCTCATTATAATCCGGTGGCTCTACAAGAGAGCCATCATCAATTGGTGGTTCTATGTACGCTTCTATATCGGCGGTTTTATTTTCTTCATCGCCCCCAAGTAGATTAGAGAAGTGACTTTTCCATAGTCTCAGTGATTCCTGTGCATCTGTAACCAGATTTCCATTATTTGAGATCCCCAGGGTCAAAGATAAGCAGTCGGCTAGATGGAATGCCATATATACTGCAAAATCCAGAGCGTCATGATGACGAGTGCTATCATAGGGGTGGTAAGTCGGCCTTCGTCGTTAATAGTCTGGGTCCCCAGAGGCGATGCTTAGCAGCCAGGAATTTGGGACCAAGCATATAAAAAAAGTCTTTAAACCGCATCTCAGATAAAATATACCGAGGAGGGCAGTAAACGGCAGCAAAGATAAAGTCTCCATGTTCACTAGACACTTTAAAAATAGCGGCTTGCATAGCATCAGTGCGCACAGAGTCCAATGGATGATGATTGAGCGACGAACGAATGAGCACAGCAGCTCCACCACGCACACGGTTCTCATCAGGGTGGTTAGCTGAATGTAGATCATATCCCAACAGCTTGCAAAGGGGTCTACTACAGAGATACGTCTCACTCAGCAGCATAATATCAATATGATGTTGGCGTATGGATACTTCAAGTTCGTTGGCTTGATTTGTCAATCCATTGGCATTCCAGATGCCATTCCAGATGACTCTGGTGTCAAGTTACCAGAAATAGAACCACGCATTGTCAGATGATCCATTATTTGACCCTGCATTTTTAACATCAAAGTTTGAGATTGCACCATATCCTCAAACTTGGCCATGAGTGCACCAAACTTATGATCCAAGGAAGATGATGATGAGATCTTCTGTGATTCTTGCTGACGTTCTTTATGCAAATGTTGTTGTTGTAGCTGTGCACCTCTAACAGCGTCAGCATAAGAAAGACGCCGATTTGTACCATTTCCAATTGGAATCGATGGTTTACGATCGGAAGACACGAAAGTGGGAACCGGTCTTGATTTAGGTTTAGAGGGAGCACGCTTGGAGACCATTTCCTGATATACAACGCACCCTCTATAATTAGCTGTATGCGCCTCTTGACAAAAAGCACACTTAGCTGGTTGAGTGATAGATTTGAGACAATCAGTAGTATCATGATTATGACCGCATTTGACACATCTAAACTGTTTTCTGCAGTAACGTTCAGTGTGACCATATTCCTTACATCTATGGCACTGAACCAGAATCAAATCCTTATTCTCCTTATTATTGTGTTTTTGCTCTAGAATCTAGAGTCTACCCATTAGACAACCCATTAGAACGACTTTTTGAATTGTGTGCATGTCTTACTTCGTGACCCTGGCGCAAGAGGTGTTGCTTTTTGTCGTCAATAGTGGTGGAGTGATGTAACCCTTTAATAACCACCTTATAAGATCGCTCTTCTTTCAGTTGGTAAGTGTGAAAATTGATTTTTTTGCTGTCAAGCCGTTTAACTATTGCTCTGAAACTATCAGAGTCCTTAGAAATAACTCTGACTGAGCCGTTGGTGCCTGTTTTAGAAGAAGTGTCCGAGCTGGTAACCTTATCGACAGTTTGCCATAGCCCATTGATGTTAGCGACGGGACGCCTAAAATAAATATATGTGGTGGCTTGTGAGCCTTGCTTACCGAAACTTGCACTTCTATCGGATCAGATGTAGATGCACTAGTGCCTACCGACTCATTATCATCATCAAGTGTACTAAATTTATTGGTTGAAAATAAGCTCTCAGATGAACCAAATGGTTTCTGAATTCTACTGACTCTCTGCGACCCATTCAAAGTTCGTTTGTCCTTGTGTGCGGGAACAGTGACCTTCTGCCAGGCCATTTCATCAGAATCAGAAGAAACTAGTTCACCATCAGTGGTTCTTTTTTGATTATTAATCGGCATTTTTTTTTTTTTGACGTGATAACGTCTATTAAATCGTCTTGTTATTGTTGTACTTGTGGCTGCTGTTGCTGTAGCTGTTGTTGTTGTTTGTTATTGCTTTACCACTCTTTTCTTGTAGATTTTTGTTGTTGTTTTTGTTGTTACATTTTATATGTGTAAATATATTTAATTGCTTATTTAATATACACCTAAAAATTCTTGCTGCGCACACAAACACACAAACACGTATACGAGCCGAACATTAAGAGCGTGAGAGCGAGAGAGTGTTTGAACAGGAGCTCACTAATGTAAATGCAAGCGTGAGGGGGCGAGATACATCGATTAAATATGCACGAGTAATATTTATTTGTAGTTGTATTTAATTGAAATATTTAAAAATTAAATTTTTTTGAGTTTGCCAGGGTACAGCTATAGGCAGACATCAAAAGACACGAAGTCAAAACGAACAAGCGAAATAATAGAATCAATACGAAGCACGAAGGCAGCAGCTTATTTGAACCTAGTCTATTGTAATCAGTTTTCATGAATGTTTTCTTATGACGTTATTACATAAAATTATAGTCCGTAAACCGACTTTACAGACAACCATTTTTTTTTTTAAATGCGCACGTTGCAAGTCAGGATCAGCAGACACTGCTGCTGCTAGCGCTTGTGCGGCTACTGCCGCTGCTACTTTTACCGTCTATGTTTTTGGCGTAGCTGCCTTGTTGTTTAACGTTGCAACGCGTAAAATTTTTACAATATAAAACACATCCGAATTTGAATATTAATTAACGTTAATACTAAACCTAATATAGTTGAAAATACTTTTCCAGTTTACTCCAAGGATAATTGGAAAATTTTCAAAAAAACATAAACTAGCAGAATCTCTTTCAGATAGGGAAACTGTTAACACAATAATGGCTTCTTTGAGTAAGCTTAATAACCATCGTTCATTTGATGATCAACTGATGATATTGAGAAAGTTATCCATTTGCTTAAGACGAAGATATGACCAGGTCCGTACAATATTCCCAATATATGCTTAAAAAAGTTACCATTTAGCGTCATCCGTTTTCTTGGAATCACTTTTACACAATGTCTTCAAATTCCACAATCGTGGAAAGTAGCCAAAATTATAGCTATTTCAAAACCTGGAAAACCACTAGATTCACCTGAGAGCTACCGAATTGAAAGTTCCGGGTTGTCATGTACAGACTGAGTAACACTGTCTACGTTTTCGATCGTTCTCGAAGACCTTGGACACCCGGATTTTGATTGAACCCGGATTTTCGTTGAACCGGTCTCTTCAAACTTCTCGATTCATTTTCCAATGAGTGGGAGGGCTTGGCGCATCATTTAAATGACGAACATGTCGAATACTGCAGAATTTTCTACGCGAAACAGTCGCTGAATTACTGCTTTTGTGAAACTCACGTACGCACAACGCGCGGTCCGCTCCCGAGAAACGCTCCATAGCAACTAAATTCCCAAAAGCTAGGCTACCGATTGACATACCCCCCGCGCCCCTCGGAATACTTGCGTTCACTCAATCAGCAAATCAAATGTGAACTTTCTTTTGAGACACCCTGTATATGCTTTATGGGGTCTACGATGTCTCCTTTAATGCGTTACAAACTTTCAGACAAACTGATTCAAGTCAATGTTGGGACCTTGTACCGTTCGCACATCCAATACGCTCGATGTGTGCTTTCCGTCGACCACAACATGATTGCGCATATTTTGATCGACCTTGTGTATGTTACGGTGTTTAAATCTGGTGCTTCCGATTACCATGTTCTGACCTGCAGCGTAGTCGATAAGCCTCTCTCCATTGCACATTGGGCGGAATCGGCTTTTTTTTTTGGCATAAACCCAAAAATTTTTTTTTTTAATATTTTTATGGTTATAATAAATTTTCCAGTAAATAATTGTCCCTCCTCATCGAAAATATTTAATTTATGTTTTATTATGCAACCCTCGTTTTACGTCAGCCCTTCAAAGTCATCTGTTTGTGCCACGCGGTGTCTGCACGCGGTCTGATTTTCAAAATTTGTAAATGTTTGACAATCTCGCATTTTTAAACGGTTTGACAGATTGAAATACTTTAAAATGGAAAATATACATCAAGATATGTAGAAAAGAGTTGTATGTGTATTTAATTATATGCGCTTTTGTTTCGTTATGTTTTCAATGTTATTAATAAACCATAATTTTGTCGAATCTAACCTCAATATAGTTGTGTAGCATATCTAGCAAGATACCATTGGATTCAAAAAAGTGCTTATGTGGTAGTATGTGCTATTATGTATATATTTATGTAGAGTTTAAAACATAAGCGGATTTTTTCGATTTTTCGAAATATTTCAATAGATGTGGGCAAGGTTGCTATTCGTCGGCTTCCGAATTTTCAAAAGAAACTTCAACTCGTCTCCTTATTCATGCAGCTGCTATGTATGCTAAGAAGACAAATGATAGAGATATTTCACATATTCTTCAAACAACATTAAATTCTGCTGACAGTACAAAATTAACGGAACAGCTTTCATTGAAAGAACCACTTCCATTATCACCTGATGAGGCCTTAGCATTTATTATAGAAATACGCTTAATGAATATCGAAAAGAATTCCAATATATATCCGAGCTACGCAAAGGTGTAGGAGGCTAAGGAAAAGTGCCGGCCTTTAGATATAAGCGTCTCAGAAACTGTTGCCGAAGTGCCGCTCCAGAACTTACTTGACCATACTGCATCTCGGATAGTTTTATATTAAAAGCCAGTACTTAAACAATTTATTGATGTAAACAAATTAAAGCTAACAGTAAGCTATGGCTTTGACGGTTCAACCGGCCAGAGCGTTTATAAACAAAAATTTAATGAACCCCAACCAAATAGCCTGGACCAATCTTAGTTTGTTACAACAATAATTCCACTCCAAATGGTGGATCAACATGGCCGAATTATTTGGAGAAACCGGTACCCACAATCCGTTAAATATTGCAGGCCGCTAAAAATAGAGTTCACTAAAGAAAGTCGAGATCACATTTTGAATTCAAAAGCACTTTTAGATGCTCAAATGAAACACCTAAAGCCATTTTTTTTATGTGGCGGACCAAAGGAATGTAGAAGTTGTCTTCGACTTACACATGACGCTCATCGATGGAAAGGTGTTAAATACTTTAACAGGCACTAAATCAATACAATCATGTCCAATTTGCGGTGTTGGACCAAAGGACTTTTTAAAAGAAACGGATGTCAACAGTCAAAAGTTCAAGCCAAAACCGAAGACTTTTCAGTACGGAATTAGTTCTCTCCACGCATGGATTCGATTTTTGGAGTTCGTTCTGAATATTTCATATCGCGTCGGTCTTCGGAAATGGCGAATCAGTACGGATTCTGACAAAGACACAATGCTGATACGCAAAAGGGACATTGAAAGAAAGTTTTGGTCTGAAATGGGGTTACATATAAACAAACCAAGCCAAAATGGTTCTGGAAATTCTAACTATGGCAATACGGCGGCAAATGTTCCATTATTTGCCTCTATATTGGACATCGATGAAGAGCTATTAAACAAACTATATATAATTTTAATAGTTATATCATGCGAATATGAAATTTGTTCGATTAAATTCGAAAAATTTTGTGAAGAGACGCATCGTTTGCATTTGACGAAATATCCGTGGTACCCAATGACCGCTACGGTCCACAAAAATTTAGTTCACGGTGCACAGATTATTGAGTCATTTATATTTCCTGTTGGTTGCTTAGGCGAAAACGCATCTGAGGCTCACAACAAATACTATAAGCGTGATAGGATATTACATGCCAGGAAATATAGCCGACTCAACAACTTAAAAGACGTTATTAGATATTATACAGTCCTATGGAGGAACAGGACATTTCAGGTGCATATCCATAAATCATGGTCATTAAATCGGCGTCGTCATCAAAGGGGAATTTTATCCGAGGCTTCTTATGTGTCTTCACTGGTAAATGTTGTGTTGCAATGGGGAGGACCAAATCCGGCGCACGAACCCCTTATCCAGGGGATTCGTGTCGCAACGAACGTTTGTGAGCTGCTTATTTGGTCGTTTCCAATGGAATGGCCAAATAAATTTACACTTCCGCATCAATGCATTGCAATGCTCTAAGCAACACTGAACTAGATGCATTGAACGGCGTACTACTGGCAGCGGGAGTTTCTCATAACAACATAGGAAAGACGAAACCTCCCTATATATGCCTTATAATCGATTTTTCGAACTGATACGCTATATTCGTTTTGATGATGGACGTACACGACCCAGTTGTCATAAAAACAAGAAGCTATTCTGATATTTACGTTGCTATATCTCGGCTCACAGAATTTTCACAGAAAAGTATCAAAATTTTGCTAATATCACAATTTGAGCACGAAAATTTTGGTCTCAATTTTTGGCAAAATCCCAAAAGGCTCATTTCCAAATTTATTTTGACCTATAATTTTTTATAGTAGAAGTTGTACAAAAATACATTCATGAAAAATATTCGAATCACCTTTTGAACATGCTATCCCATGTTGAAGTTAATGCACGATTATTACGTTTGACTTGGCCGAACTCGCACAAAGCAAGTAATAACGCCACTTCAGTTATACTATGTGGAAGTACCACCGAAAGCTGGATTAGAGCCTAAGATATAGGTAGTTTAGATGTCGACTGCAATGAGTCTTATGAATTGAATAATATGATTGTAGGCAGCTGCTGTTTCGTAATTGATGAGGCGGTTTGCATCTTTAATGGTCCACTTTATGTACCTATAGTTATTGGATGTAAATGCCTCCTTAGCTGCCAAATCTACTCGTTCATTTTGCTTGATGTTAGCATGACTAGGCACATAGTGCAGTTCAACATTGGTAATAGTGTTGACGGCAATTTTTGTTAAAATGTTGGCCGCAAAGTAATTGTCTGGCGATTTCTTGATGATGTTTCTTATTGCGTTTTTGCTACCCGTAACAATAGCAATCTTCGACAACTTGGCTTCTATAGCGAAATCGATGGCGATTTCAATGGCCATTAACTCCGCTGTTAAGGAGAAGACGTTTTTGTCAGTGTATATGCTTTTGATGATATTGATGTCTTCACAATAAAAGGCTGCGCCTGCTTTATTGTCTTTAATTGAACCGTCAGTGAATAATTGCTTGAAATTCTTTTGGGCAAGTTGCGCCTTTTTTTCCATAAAGAGTTTAGCGACAGTGTCGTTGCTGGCACTATGTTTGTAGCAGCCGAACCTTTGAAGAAATCAAGATCGGCAGAGATCTTTTTTAAGCAATGGTTTTCCTTAGTTACGGATGCAATGCATCTGAAGATAGCTTCATATTTTTTAAAAGTATGTCAATAGCTAGTGTTCTTCGGAGTAGTTGAGCCCATCAATGTTTCGGCAGCCGGAAGTCCGAAAGCAAACACCTTGACGAGCTCTTTAGCAGTCGCCAATTCCATTCTAAGTGCAGATATAATATATATGATATAAAAGATATAATATATATGATATAAAAACTCCACCGGAGTGGACCTTATCAGGCCAAGTGCCCTTCTTAAATGGAAATTGCATGCAGTGTGAAATTTCCTTGAGACAGATTTTGCCGTGTTTGCAAAGGAGGAACAGGCGTACTCAAGCTTAGATCTGGCAAGCTTTAAATAAAGTCAGCGCCCTTTTTCGGGCAAATTCCGAAACGGCATCCACTCAAAATTTTTAGAAATATACAAGTTCCATTAGTTTCGGAAATGACACTCTCTACGTGAGTTAAAGAAGAATTGTTGCTTCTCAGAGTACGCCCTAGAAAATTTAGTGAGTCCACCTTCTCAATCATGGTAGATTGCAGCGATATATTAAGGGTTTTTCTTCTTCTGCTGAAATGTATTAACTTTGATTTTGAGGGGTTTATTGATAGGTTAAGCCTATTACAGCTATTCCGGAAAGCATCCATCACATTCGAAAGACAACTTCTTGTTTCCTTAAAGATTTTGTGAAAACAGAGAATAAAAAAATCATCTGCATACTCCTTGGCAAAGGCCCTTGTCAACCTGAATTTCCGCATCATCCATGATTAAAGTGCGCCTGCTGAGAAATGATTGTATCCATGAGACAACTCATTTGTTAAAACTCTTTGTTAATAAGACTTTAGAAAGGATGTTTATATCCGTGGCATCAAAGGCCTTACTTATGTCCAGACATGCACCAACTACCTCGAAACCGTCTGATTTCAAGTCGTATACTTTGTTGATCAAATCGTTCAGGCAAATTGTTGTTGATAGACCTCTTCTAAAGGCGTAAAACCTTTCCGGCAATAAATTAAATTTTTCTATATGATCATCCATGTAGATCTTGATCATACCCTTTTATGCCTTTCGGATTTGTTATGTCCTTTAACAGGTTCTCAAAATTTCGTTTTTTGAGTTGTTTAATATTTTTGTCTTGGTCCGATGAAATTTTTGTCGAGCAGCGTTTCTTCTGCGAAATAGTTTTTCTGTCTCGGAGTTCCACCATTTTAGAGGAATGTAGCTATTGTTGACATCCAAAAGAATTGTATTGCGTTTGATTATATGATTAATACTTTCGTTGAATTCTTCTAAGCTATTATTGATGGTAATCTTTGATACATCCACTCACTCACTACAGACCACTCAAAAGCAAACTTATTGGAATTGGAGAAAGTTACATCAATTGCAGAACCGCTGCCAGAGCGATGCAGAAAAGTATTAGAACCGTTGTTTAGGCAAAGGAAACCGGTGTCAAGCATAATGTTTTCCACGATACTTCCCTTTCTGTCAGTCGATTCATTACCCCACAGTACAGATTTGACATTAAGATCACCTAAAATAATCGAGACGCCGGATGTGTTCTTAGCAGTTTTAAAGATGCTGTAACAGACATTTTCCGAAAACATTTAGGTTTATATTGGGAGCACAATAGGCACGAAAAAGATTTAAATTCTGTTTTAAGTTAAGCGTCGCAATGCCGATAGCTTCACAATCAGAGTTCAATTTATTTATTTTGAATTTGATATTTTTTCTTATATACAGGCCAACTCCTCCGTACCCGTCACTGCGAGCTTTGCCAACAAAGTTGTAGTTAGCAAGATTACAGTGCCCATTGTTGAGGATACACAATTCTGAGAGTAAGGCGATATCTACGATATCTATTGTTGTATAGGAACAAATCTAAAAGAGTTTTTTTGTTGTGGTGATTCAAACTTTGTATATTATATTGTAGAATAATCATGGATGGATAAATATGGATGAGTTAATTTTTTCAATGTCATCAACTATGTTTTCTGTATTTATCTTGTTTTTGATTCCCTGTAAGACTAATCTCACGGCAGGGGGCAGAACATCATTGTTCCAGTCGGCAAGTATTTTGGTGATTTCTTTGTTCACGTCGTTTAACATGTTCTCATGTTTACTATTATCAGCAATTATTTTGTGAGTCTGTGCCAGATTGAAACGTTCATTTCTTGCTGACTCCAAGTTGCGATAAGATTGGTTAAGTACATAACGTTCTCAGTTCGTTAAGCCTGTTTTGATTTGATCTGGTAGCACTTTGCCGCACTGCACTAGCATAGGATTGAATGCCGTGAATTTCACTAGCCACTTCATTTGTGTTGTTCAAAAGTTTGACATTATTTTTCTTCCCGTTGAGGATTGGAAAGTCGCTATCATTTTCTTCAAGAATCGCAAATCTGTTAAAAAGCACGGGATACATTTTTTTAACCTAGTTTCCGATGAGATTTTGTAAAGTCATGGCTTTTTGGATGGCAAAAGCTTTTTTCTTAGCTGGGCATTCCAGAGCCGTTGAAAGATGCTGTTCTTTGCAGTTGACACATTTTACTGTGCTGCAGTTGGTATTTTCCTCTAGTGTATCACCACATTTCTTCATTTCTGAACCTTATCTTTGCACTGAAGGGCAAAGTGGCCAAATCTGAAGCATTTATAGCACTGACTGAAGTAAATGAAAGGTTTCACTGTACGTTTGGTGTTATAAAAGCTTATTTCTTTATTTCTGTGGGTAATAACAGCCCTTTAAAATTGATCTTCACTCGTTCAGTAGGACCGAGTGTCCAATTTCCCTCCGAGTCGCTTTCTTTTTTATAAAACTCTTTGAATCTAGTCAATGGGTACCGGTGATTCAATTATTTCCTCCAGTTTGGCCTCAGATAGATTAGTCGGGACTTTAAAGACAATGCCTGTTTTATTGACAAAATGTCTAAAGATTTTTGCTTCATAACCTAGATTAACAAGATTTGCGTCTTTAGTAAGTAGGTTAGCCGCCTGTCTAGATTTACAGGTGAATTTAGCTCTACCGTAGCCAATTTTCGCAACTTCATGTATTCCTGCAAAATTCAACACGTGCAACTTCATCGCGAGATCGATATCATTAATTGGTTTCCGTCCCCCCTCCGATGTGTTGACAGAGTCAATATACACTACGAAAGGGCCAGAGTGATTGTTGTCATATACATACTTTTTTGGAATGGCGGCTTCGGTGTCCATTTTATCACTAGAAGTGTTTTCCAACACTTTAATTTTTTTATTCAATGCGTCATCATTAATTTCATCATTATTACTTTTTTCTTTGGCTCTTTTGAGCGAGTTACTCCTTTCTTTGCTCTTATTCATAGTAAGAGCCTTTTTTCAGCCATATTTGGCTTCATATAAGGCAAGCTGCCTTTTCTTGAACTACTAATATGAATAATATTATGTGGATCTACTGCGAAAGTTGACACAAATATTTCAAATTTTTGCTTTAATGGCCGTAATTCCAGAAATCTTTCTTCAAATTGTCTTTCAAGTTCATCGATTTCAGCACTATATTTGAGCACATTTAGTGGTTGAACTTCAAAAAGCTTCTGAAGACAGGGAAAAAAGTGGAAATCGTTGTCCCTTATTTGTATTTTCCAATTTCATTGCTCATGCTTGAAATAATTTTATTTCGCCCCATTAAAGCTAAGCTTAAGACATTCAAATGTTGCGATATGTTTGACATAAGCGCCAAATCTGCCACCCATTCAGGATTAACTAGCTCAGCACATGGTTTAAGTTTCTCCTCCTGTAAGTACAGTATTAATTAAGGGTAAATTAAAAAAAAAGTAAATTTGTACACACCAAAAACTCAGAAATCTCTTTTCGCAACTCAAAGAAGCGCTGAAGAGTTTTACCGCGGCTCAATCAACGAACTTCGCAGTAATATGGTATATCAGCTTGCTCGCTGCCAGAAAGTTCAAGAAAGTGTTTAAACTGTCGGTGCTTCAGACCCTGAGCTCTTACAATGTTAACACATTTAATCACAATATCCATAACATTTTTCATGCAAATTGATTTGGCGCATTAAGCTTCCTGGTGGATAAGGCATTTTGGTTCTTAAGCATTTCCCGAATCCAAGCTATAACTCCTGATTTGCACCCTGTCATCGATTTTGCTCCATAAGTTGCAATGCTTACAACCTTCTTACAATTTATACCCATGCGATCAGCACATTCTGCAAGGCATTTAAATATATCCGCCCCCATTGTTGTTTCTTTCATGGGAATAATATCCAAAAGCTCCTCAGTAATATTGAGTTCTCCATCTACTCCCCGTATGAAAATTGCCAGTTGTGCGATGTCAGCAATGTCAGTGCTTTCATCTAATACTAAGGATACTGCAAGGAAGGAACGAACTCGTTCTTTTAGCTGCACCTTAACATTATCTGCCTAATCCTGCACACGCCTGCACACAGTTGACCGTGATAAGCTTATTGCTTCAAACCGGAACACAGAGTCCTTAGCCAAAATAGATGCTGCTTTTAAAATGCAGCGTTTAATTAGCTCGCCATCCACAAAAGCATGATTTTCCCGTACCAGGTGAAGCACTATTTCATAGCTTGCGCGAAGACTTCCATTGCTGACAACATCCGTAACCTTTATGTTCAAATAACAAAAAAAAAATAACTTAATTCACTAACAATATCTAACTTTGGTTTGTTTCCAACTACAGTGCACGCTCGACTATTCTTAAGTTATCACCGTTGGTTTTAATTTGTTCGCTGTATTGAGAGTGCACTGATAAGTTCTTTTTAATACACACAACTTACATTTTCAGTTACCGTTTCAAAACTTGATAGAAGCATTTTGTATGTGCTTCGCCTTTCTTCTCCTTCGTAACGGTAAAACTCGCCAAAACAGCAATCGTAATGCCTTTTTACATTAAATGTTCTGCAAATGATGTGCTTTTTGCATATAACGCGTTGCGACTCGCCACCATGTTCACGGCATAAATATTTCATTTCCCATTCAATATTAAAATTGCACAGCTTTTGCTTTTCTGCAGTCATTTTTATTAGGTTTATACAAAACAATTTAATTCAAGCTAACCGGCATGCAGACACCACTTTTGAAGAAAAGACAACCATAGTACGAAAAGAAAGAGAAATAGAAAAAGAAAGAGAAAGAGAAAAACGATACATGCGGCTACCTCCCCGCAAGCAGCCACTACACCATGGTTTCACCAGAAGTGTGGTCAGTGTCCGTCGTACCGGGGCCCGAAGTCAGTCGGCTTTTCATACAGAGATGAGCCCAAGCATGTCACTTTTGCTACCGCTCTCTTTTCACTCTCATTTGTTACGTACACTATCAAACGAAATCTTTGTTTGCCCTTTACCCCTACCCAATGGACACCCGGCACCTAGCTAATACGAGCAAGTTATGTGCTCGTATTAGCAAAGTGCTCGCATTAGCACATTTGGGCATCGCTATACTATGGTATAGAAATATACGTATGTGATGTGCAGTTGTGCACACCACTACATGCAACCCTTTGTCATGTGTGGGTGAGCCCATGCACTGTGAAAAATTTTGTAGGAACATAAAAAATAGTTTTACACTAAGTTGAAAAAAATCCGATTGTTTCAGTTCTTTAGCTTGGCAATGGTTTTTCGTTTTCCTACTTCGAAATAAACGAAGCAAGCCAAGTTGAAAATATTTCGTTTGTTTCATTTTTCTTAGCATGTACAGTTTGATATTTTTCGAGTGCTCTGATTGGTTGATTTTTTTCAACAGAGAAATTTTTTGTTCTCTGCTTTTTGTGTAGCTACACAAGTTCTTACGCTCGCCGCTCCTTGGAGCTCTCTTGTGCACAACTGATTATCACACATCACTGATCACATATCTGTTTGTAGTGCCAGTTTACAGCTCATTACATGGTGTTATAAATATCGCATAAACAGGGATTTTAAGTTTTAATGAAATTAGTTGAAGTTTTCATGAAATGAAATAATAGACTTCGAGATCTGTTCGCTCAAACACGCACGGTCGTATGGGGTTTTTCACTGAAAACATATCATGAAAAGTCAAAAACGTATAAACGCTTTTCATGAAATGTAGATAATCATGAAAACATTTCATGATTATCAAAAAATTTTTTTTTTTTATGATTTTCTGTAGTCGTTGCTACCTTGTTGTACAAAAAAAATGTCAGTCTGTTGGCACCAAATTTGAATTTGAAGAGGCTTTCTTCCTTTTTCAGTTTTCAAGTGCGGCAATAAGGACACCGAAATGTATTTCCCCTATTTTGGCTTTTTCTGTTTTCCGTGTACGCCATGTATTGCCTTTTGTCAATTATGGAAGTATATCGTTGCGAGGGCCAGTTTACATTTACATTTTACACAAATGACGGTTATGGTGGCGATAAACGATTCTAGATAATTTTATTAGACAGAATTAGAAGAATTGAATTAAAATTTAAAGAAATTTTAAATCGAGCTGGGTTTGTAGGTTTGCTAGGTTTGTTTTCATATTTTATCAGATAAAATTTCCATTGCGTGATTTCCAGGCCCCTTAATAAAGTCCGGTCCCGGGGTACTTTATTCCATTTACCCTACCCTTCGACGAGTCTGGGCCTTAAAAATTATTTTGTAGAATATTTTCGAGTTCAGCAGACTAAATCTATAAGAAAAACAAGAAAAAACGTTATTTTATGTTCAATCGAAGCCATTCACATAATATCGTATATTCATTACATCTTATTTTAACTAGAGAATAAAACGGAAATGTATCCGGTTTTGGTACGTACCAAAACGTGTGTTTCGGTATAAGGTTCTATACCGGTTCTAATTTATTTCGGTTATCAGTTTATGTACGGTTCTTGGATTTAAGTTTCGATATACCGGTATGGTGCCGGGATCGGTCAATATTAAAATTCATAAAAAAAGAGAATAATTATTGTTGAAAAAAGCTGACTTTTTATTCTTTTCGAAAAATATTTACTTATTCATATATATCTATTTTGTCCACTTCAAAAAAATCTCCTCGCAGGAGTCCAAGTCTAGTGAATACGGTGGTTGAGGCATGTTTTTGGCGAAAACATCACGAACAAGCATCGATGTATGAGCAGGTTCATTATCAAGACCTTGAATTGTTTTGCCACAAATTCTGCCATTTTCTTC
This sequence comes from Leucophenga montana, assembly GCA_035044765.1. Classification (NCBI taxonomy): domain Eukaryota; kingdom Metazoa; phylum Arthropoda; class Insecta; order Diptera; family Drosophilidae; genus Leucophenga; species Leucophenga montana. The sequence goes on from JAWNNQ010001213.1 coordinate 391,350, forward strand.
GTATTGTTTCACGCAAACGACGCATTGCTTTAATATAATATTCCTTATTGATCGTACGAACTACCGGCAAGAACTCACGATGCATCACGATTTTGAAATCAGAGAAAACACTGACTAAAACCTTTACATATGCAACAGCTCCTGAACGATGCTTATGCGACGGACGAATTAGTTAAATTTAGGAGTTTCGGAACCAAATTCACTGCCACAAAAATTGCGTGGCATGAGTCAATAGATATGCCGACATCCTCGGCAACTTCTCTAATTCTGATTCGATTCTCCATAACAATTTTCTTTACTACTTCAACTCTAATACCATTCACACGAAATTTTAAATCGTATTCTAAAATATGATTGTGTAAGGGGGGGGGGAGGTGGAGGTGGAGGGTCTTGTGTAAGAACTTGTTATCAATTATTAAGTTAATATTGACTACAATAAAAAAAGTCAAAAGTGTGGGTTTGTATGAGGTCTAGCCCAAACAGTTTGCGTGGAGGGTCAATATTTATAATCTATTTGACTGCAATAAAAAGAAGTATAGTTGCCAATTTTCAACTAGAAACCATAAAAATGTTTCCCCAAAAAAAATGAGCAACAACATTCAGACGGACAGACAAGCAGACATAGCTACTAGAATGCTGTACGACTTAATTCATTGAAGCGGCTTTATGAATATTCATTCATATAAATTCAATTCTTGAATTCAATACATTTTAAGCAGTCCACATTCATTTCATTCAATGCAGATTAAATTCAACTTCACTAACATTCACTTTGTATGACTGAATGAAATAGCAATTCATTTCACTATGAATGCAAGGTTTACCGAAACATTCATTCATTCATTCATTCGAATGCCGTTGAAGGTTCGAATAAATTCATATATAGTATATGTATATATGAATATTAATAACGGAAAGCCGAGACACTTTATTGTTTTTTCGCAAATTGTAAGTGTTGTGTTTAAATTTACATATGTATGTATGGACACATTTGTTAATATTTTGTATAATTAACTTTACTTTTGTCAGAAATCTAATTAGAGAGAGAAGAGCCATTGCATGTAATGAGCATATGATAAATGAAATAATGTTTTTAAACTACAATTTAAATTAAAATAGTAATTTTTTTGTTCAAACTATTTTCAAAATTCTCCTTTATTGTTCCTAACTTTAAGTTCATTACAATAAGAACCCTTTAATAAAATTATATTTTTAATAAAAAAAAAACTAATATCTATAATAATTTTATAAAACGCAACAACACCACCTTTTTTATTGGATTGAAGTGCAGTTCAGTCATTGTGGGAAACATATGTGCTATTGGATTTTTGGAATCGGAATATGCAATGGAAAATGTACAAAACTGATGACTACCTGGAATACCACGTTCTCGCCTCAATTACCCAATAATTCCGAGCCAATGATTCTGACTGTCCCCCACACTATGGAATGGTTTATTGTAGCATTTTAAGTCCATCCTCTCCAGAAAATGTTACTAGATATCGATATGCTGGCACATCTGCCTATAACGCTTGGATACTAAAAAAACATTTAAAGAAAATATATGGTGTTGTCAGAATTCTGCTTTGAGCATTGGCTCAAAATGGTAGTCCTCAGATTTTTATATATTCTTGTGGCAACCATTGCTGATTGCACCAAAAACCCATTGGAACATATATATCTCACATTATTCTTCCCAGGATTCATCAAGTGACTTATCGTCACTATAATTCTTAGAGACTAGTTCCATACTACAGGAAACCACAATCAGTTACTTGAATGTCATATTTTTTGGTGCAATTTTCTGGAGAGAATTGGCTAGACTTGCTACAAGAAACAATCGGAGAGAATCGGTGACTGTCCCAATCAATGAGCTGCTGTAACAAAGATCTTGGTAATTGAGGCGGGAAAAATTCCAGGTAGTCAACAGTTTTGTATATATTCCATATTCCATATTCCGATTCGAAAAATTCTTTAGAACATACATATATTTCCAACAATGTCCTTCCCAGGATTGATCAATTGACATATATTTACGACGAACGTTTGGGACTTAAACAATACTGTCGGAAAGAGTTTAGTTATGATTTAATTTACTAGAAAGGATTGGCTACAAAAAGCTCAAATAAATCTGCTTATGAGCTTCTCTCGAAACATGTGCGGTCATGCTCACGAGCAAGAGCCGAAATGAAGTGAAATGGGCAAACCATGAGCGAGTGTTTTTTGCAAACTCTTATAAAATATTTTCAAATATGCTGTTGATATATACTATATAGTTTTTACTAATTACTCTTGAGTCTATAAGTAATTAATATACAATTACATATTATATTCTAAAATGCAATTTGACTAACTCTACATAACAAAATTTGAACACGCCTACCTCTTTTAAAATGCCGCATTTTTACTGCAAGAAACAAGCAAACAGAGAGAAACAAACACACTAACATGAAGCGCATTCATAATATTCTAAGTTATCGCATTCATTCATTCATTCATTCATTCATTCATTCATTCATGACATTCAACTTCAACATCAAACATCAAAAATTCACAAGCTTCGAATAAATTAGATTGAATATGAACTTTGGAAACACTCATTCAATCAATTCACGTTCATTAGAACTCATTCATGCAGGGCTCTAATAGCTAGATCGACTCGTCTCACTGAACTGATAAAAATATATATCTACGAGGCCTCCTTTAATGCGTTACATAGTTTCAGATAAACTGATAATATCTTAGGTGATGGTTTATGTATTGGAAGGAGTAGGAACAAATGCACAAATTTCCTAAGCTAATTGCGCTGTGTTGACGTTAAAAAGCAACAGCTACACGACTGGAATTTAAGCTTGAGATGTATGAATGTATGTAGATATGAAAGCAAAGACGTTTTCGTTTTCGTTTTATACTTATAAAACTTGGTAGTTTTATTTGAAGGAGTCGGAGTGAAAAATGAGAGAGAGTTAGCGAACATGGCGGTTGCTTTAATTAGCCCATGAAACGCTTTACAAAAATAGCGAGTGGATTATAAAAGTGGATCGTAGCCGATGATACTCGCAGGTATCGTTTATTAATTTAATGTCAGCTGACTTACGAAATCAAGTAACAATAATTTAAAATCAAGTTAAGTAGTTGGGTTATACAACGTTATGTTTGAACAAATTAGAAATATAAAATGCTCTAGACAATATCATATCGCATAGTGTGTGACTTGTATAAAAATAAGTTTTGTAAAATAATTGTATGCATTTATTCCACATGTGCTATAGCTACATGTGTACATCCTTTTTTGAGTATTTACGAAAGCAGCACAAGCAAATAAATTTACGATCGTTAAGTGGCCTATAAAGAGTCAGAATGTCTTTAAAAATGGACTCAATGAGATAAAGTTGGTAAGAGGCCGAATTGGAGAAGCAAACAAAATTAATATGGTAGACAACGCATCTGAATACTTTGATTGTCGTTTTCTGCTGTGTATATTTACAGTTAATTTTTGCTTTAATGTCCTGAAACAATGCGGTTGTTATGCACCACTTGATATCCAGTCGACGTCCTGCCAGTTGTTGTCCTGCTTCATTGTAGCATTTAAAGGGTTTTCTTTTTTTGTTACATATTTCGTTTTTTTTTTTTTTTTTTTTGTTCAGAGTGCGACACAGCCTGTGTTCCGTTTGGTATGCTGTATGCCGTGCACGCGTTAACATAATTAACGAAGCCAACTTTGCATATTTTAAAGCAGTGCCAGCGATTTAACGCAACTCGCATCGCTTCGCACACCCTGGGGCGCGTTTATCAAGTGCTACAGCGCTTCGTAACGGCTCGGAGTTGGCCTTGATTCAACTCGGCGAGTAGAATAGAGCTTCGAGTGCGGTTTGTAATGAAGCGCTGTGCTGCGTTGAGACTCGCCATGTTACATACATACATATGTATATACCAAAATATGCCGTTGGCTGTAGATCTCCCACACGCTTCCAATTGACATCCTTTAAACTTCTAACTCACTCCTGATGAAAATGCTTTTGACTCGCTTGCACTTTGCTCCAATTTTAAGCGCTACTTAATCCGATTAATTATTTTTTTCTTCAATTTTCTTTTTATGTTCCTTTGCTTCACTGCGGTTTTCTCATCGTACTTGGGAAACAAAGTGCTGAGTTTCAATCGTATTATCATAATTCACACCTTACAGTTAAATTTATATAAAGTAAACACATGTGCATGTATAGTTAAAACATTAAGTATCTTTTTAATCTAACGTCTTTTGATGACTTTACCTTAATATATGATTAACATGTATAGGGTAACAAAAATTACCTGTATATAAATTTTATAGTTTATTAGTTTAAAAATAAAACGCTAATAACAATTTCCAACACTTTATTTTGTTTGTCATGTTTACAGAAAAAAGCTATTCTAAAAATAGATTTGAAATTCTAGTTTTTATCCGAAGTACTACTTAAACATTTTTAGTACGATTCGAACTCAAATCCAACCAATTTTTTCATAAATAAAGCTCAGTAAAGCATGAAGATGTGTAGCATATTACTTTGGGCATGTGCAGTTTGGATAAACAATATTCGAGAGCAGATGGTAGTGATTTTACGCAACGGAGCACACACCTTGCATTCCGGCTGCTATCTCGTCGGCAAGTGGGAGTGGGTTTAGAAAAGAACATTGCGAATCCTTGCTCTTTTGCTGCTAGCAAAATACTTTTAAAAAAATGTGTGTGCTATGGGTATAACAAAACAAAGGGGGAAAAAATCAGACGGGATCGAAGTTGAGATAGACAAAATAAAGTGGGTTGTGCTCAGATCTTGTAGCACAAGTATGCCCTCCGCTGACACTGCACTGCTGAACCTGACGGGAGCAATAAAGGCATCGCTTGAAAGAAAGGAGATCACCTTATGTGGCTTTCTGGACATTACGACAATACGTAACGCACTAGTGGATAGAGGAATAGACCCAATCATAGTGAATTGGATACACTCATTATTGAGGACCAGAACAGCTGAAACTGGAGTGAATGGTACCATACATTAGGTTATAAACAGTAAAGGGTTGCCCACAGGGGGGAGTACTGTCTACCCTTCTATGGAGCCTAGTCGTAGACAGCCTTCTATGCAGACTAACCGAGAATGGCATAAGATGCCAATGGTATGCAGACGACATCGTCATAATAGCATGTGGGAAGTATGTAGAGACACTATGTGAAATAATCAACAGGGGCCACAAAATCACACAAGATTGGTGCGTTATGGTAGGACTCAACTTTAACCCTGTCAAAACGACCATTGTACCATTCACTAGGAAACAAAAACTTCCTAGACTAAAAGCGATCAAGCTCGGAGGGGTTCCAGTAGAGCTTAGCAATAAGGTTAAATATCTGGGGGTAACGCTAGACAGTAAGCTTCTATGGAAACCACACATGGAAGAGACCATAAGGAAATGCACAAAGGCAATATTTGTGAGCAGGAAACTGGCTGGAAAATCTTGGGGGTGCAATCCGAAGAACATGCTCTGGCTCTACAGCATGGTAGTGAATCCAATGCTACTATATGGCATAGTCGTGTGGGGAGAAAGAGCAAGCCAACTGAAAGCCACTAGGGCGCTCAACTCCCTACAAAGACTAGCGTGTGTCTGCATCACAGGGGCAATGCGCACGTGCCCAACAGTAGCGTTAGAAGCTATTTTGGATTTACCATCACTCCATCTGGAAATTGAACACAGAATAAAAGAAACACTCCTAAAACTATCAGTCGGGGAGAATAAGGTTACCTCGGAGTTCTGTCAGAAACGCCTTCATACATGGACGAAGGGTGCATCCCTGTTGTCCATGCCTAGAGACGAAATGACACAGAGGAACATAATTGATCGGAATTCTATCATTAAACGGTCCGACAAAAAATCGTGGACGTCGAGTAGTAGGCCCTAGGACCCACTACCGGGAGTCGTTGGGAAAACACACCAGTATCTTCCAAGCAGAGATGTGCCTAGATAGCGATATCACAACTGTGATATCGCTATTCTTTCAGATAGCCAGGCTGCGTTGAAAGCACTTAACTCCAACGTTGTTAAGACAAAGCTAGTGCTCGAAGCAAATTGTCTATTGGAAAAACTAGGCGAACACAACAGACTATCTCTGCTGTGGGTGCCTGGTCATAACAATATTCCGGGTAATGAACAAGCGGACATGCTCGCTATACAAGGAGCGGTAACGCTATTGACAGGACCTGAGTCGTACTGCGGCATCGGGAGACACGCTATATCGGAAGTAATCCGCAAGGAGAAGGATATAGGAAAAGAACAACACTGGGCTACAAGCCAAGGGGGATATAACCCGAGCAGATCGAAAATTATGCTCCAACTAGGTAGGAACCAATTATGAATGCTAACAGGACTACTAACAGGCCACTGTAGACTAAAGAAACATTTATGTGTTTTGGGGATACATAACTCACCCGAATGCAGATGCTGTGACTACGAAGAGGAGTTCCCTCTTCACATTCTTGCTGAATGTGAAGCTGTAGCTAGAAGCAGACTGCGATTGCTAGGTAATCACTTTATCAGAAAGGAGCAACTGCGAGATCTGGATCCTAGGAAAGTACTAAGATTCATTCAACATATCATCATAAATAATAATAATGCCCTCCTTGCCTTGACCACTACGTCCTAAAAAAAAAAAGTGTTTAAGTGGTCCCTCAAATAAATATACTACCACTACTTACAACAACATGGTTTAGAACTGCCTGAAATCAGCATAGAAAAGTTATTAGCACATATTAAGAAAAGACAGCAAATGAACTATTAAGATTTTAGATAACATTTCATGTAAGTTTAATTAAATTCATTGATTCTTAACGACTACATTTTAGCGATATGAAATTCCGCTATTTAAATTCTGAATCCTAAAATCTATAATAATAATGTCCTTAAGTATACAAATTATTCAACTTTAAACATATTAATACATCCTATTATTTTCAAGCTAAAATTCTGAGGGTACAAGACAATGTAAAATATAGTATATATAAATAAATTTAAATATAATACGTAAGTATAAATATAATGTGTAAAAATAATGAGTAAATATTTAATACTAACTGGCCCTCGCAACGTTGTATGCGCCCACTTCCACAAAATGACGAACAGAGAAAGGGTCTGTCATACTATACTATATATGTATATTCAAACAAATTTTTTTTTTCACACATTCATATAATTTGACCGCAGATCAACTGCAATCACATGAACTTTTAAATGCACACAATAATTTTTAATCGATCATTTTCAATGCGATAAAATGCTTTTACCGCATTTTACTTCGAACATACATATACTTTCGTTCTTTCTCCTTGATCACGGTCACACGACCATTTGAGACAAACACATGAACGCTCTACAATCTGTAGCTTTCAGCTATACATCATGTTTTAATTATCGCCATCTTGCTCATACTAATTTCTGCCTACTTTGCATTACATTTCATTTACATTTAGTCATTACATTTCTATGTATATCGTAATATATTATAGCCTATGTGTTATTCTGATATATGAGCTATATTATTGTAAAGTTTCATTAAAATCCATTCAGTAGTTTTTTCGTGAAAGATTAACAAACATCCACACATCCGTACAAACTTTCGCGTTTATAATATTAAGTAGCATAATATTAGTAGGATAATGAAAATGTTTTAATTAATCTAATTTTAAGAGGTGTACATGTAATTATGGCGGTAGAGTCGAAAGATATCTTCCGTCGCAGTTGAACCTGTTGGAATTTTAATTTAAATATCGTGCGCAAGAGAAATTGAGCCGAACTAGGTGCAACATGTTTGATCGAACAGAATCTTATTGTCTCTTGATCTCACCTTGTGATTTGGCTTTACTTTATATGTTTTAATTTAAAATTGCTTTTGATTTTTATTAATTTTGTTTTTGTTTTGAAAAATGAAACCTTACACTTTTTTGTTCCCAAATGTTAAATATGTTGTTGTTGTTTTCATAAAAAAAAGTAAAATATAATTTTTGCATAGAGAGATTATTTTTCTTTATGCATGATGATACTTTGCATACACTACTTTACATGTTCTTACACACTTCACTATTTGTAACTTCATTATTATATATTCAAAAAGTCTCTACTATGCATATAATTCATTTTGATGCATTATTTTCTCTCAATCGACACATGACAAATTTTCTTTAAAACTTTGATAATATATAAGATCACTTGCACACATAGTCTTCGCACAATTGATATGCTACTTAGAACTGATTTAAGTAGGATGTTCATTATGTGATAGCGTTTAAGTGCGGCTTGCGCAGAAGAAAGTAAAAAAGTGTGCGACGATACATTGCCAATATGACGAATTGGGTATTGTAGGGTATCGCTCGGTAGCCAATACGTTCAATTCCCAAAAGAAATTATGCGCGAGTTACATATCATCCACCAGCTAGTGATAACACCATGACATTGGATGACATCGTAACTAAATATACTTGTACATCTCCAACATACAATAAGTAAACTGTAACTTTTTCTGTTCTCACATAAATACTTATAACTAACATCCTTATCTCCTACTATCCTAAGCAAACACTAAAACCGATATTCATTGTTCGTCCGATAATTTCTAAAATTCTCACGCTAATTGAAGTAAACACTGAAATGTATGTAAATTGATAAGCATAAAATTGTTAGTCCGATAATCTATAGAATTCGCTACTATACTAACCTAACTAAACTCTGTTAAATTGAACATTATAAAAACGTTTGTCCGATATTGTCTATAGCCTAAATAAACACTGATAAAACTGCCCTGCAAATTCTGATTCTTTTGATGCGAATAAGATGGGAGCTAGTGTTTCCGAATGGATTTGTCATGCTGAACACGAATCTGGGTTCAAAAACTTTCCATCACGTCACGTTTTCGAGAAAATAGGGGTTGAATACCCTAAAAACAACGTTAAGAAATCGAATGAAACCAAAGCGAATAAAAAATTTTTTTTTTTTTTTTTAAAGTGTAACAAATTAAACAGGCCGTTACAGTTTTAAGTAATTACCAAATATATAAAGTAAAATGGAGCAAAAACTTCAAGAAATGGAAGAAGTGATAAAGAAACAGGAGAAAATTATAAATGATTTTCAACTGCATCAAGAAGCAGCAACAAGTACAACAACAGCAACAATTGCAGCAACAGCAACTCCAGCAAGAAACTGACAAATTAATCCTGCAACCAAAAGATGTGATACGCCGATTTGAATTGCTGCAACCACTAACAAATGTTAATTATTTATTAACATTTATAAAATCTGTGGACAGCAAAATGGCACTATGTGGAAACAACAGTCAACTTATCAAGTTCGTAGCTCACATTATAGTGAACGAAAAAATCAGAGTCGACAATGTGACATATGAGCTAAGAGGAACACCCAGTTGGGACGAAATCAAAACAAAACTAAAACAGTTCTTCAAACCAAGAACAACGTATGGGGAAGTGTACAACAAATGCAGAAATGTTAAAGTAAGTTATTTAAGAGAATTATTTAATATACTATTTGAACACGCCAAACATGAAATTAACATCTCTATATATAAAATTCTTTGTCCGCATTCACTGACTGACTGACTGACTGACTGACTGACTGACTGACTGACTGACTCACTGATCATTGCACAGCCCAAACCATAAGACCTACGAGGCTGAAAATTTCACACAACATAGAAATTGCGAAAATCAAATTGCAAGGGGGTTCAAATTCGGGGTAAAAGTTCACACATTGCGAAAAGTGTTTCGTATGAAAAACTTTGTTAGTTTTCGAGGTATCTCAAACAAATTTACAGATTGTGGATGTTTTACTATATTTTACATCTTGACCAAATTTTGTCAAAATCGGTAGGATCACTGATTACCTGGTGACGCGCTAGTAATTTATGAATTAGATAGTAAACCATCGTATCTATATCAACCATTTAGTATAGATAGAGACTTAGTAGACATACTTTTAGAAAAAAAAAGATTCACATACAAGAGCTCATATAGACATCGGAATGACATTAGAAGATATTATACATAGATATTCAAATTTGAAACTTTTATATGACTTCAGAGCAATAGACTATAGACATAGAAAACCACGACAACTGAAATGCCAGACAACCGGTACTGAAGAAAGTAGACGACAACTAATTAATACCCAACAAAATAATCAGTTTAATAATCGTAATAGAAAATTTAATTATAATGATCCAAATAAACGCTATAACCAAAAAAATACTTTTGTACATAGTAATGAATATTCCAACCAATCAGACCAAATAAAATGTCCAAAAATTCTCATATGAGTGTCGATACTCAATACTAGAGGATTACTGAACATATGGACTTAGGAACAATTGAGCAGAACGGAGAAGTGAAAATTTCACATACTGCCTCCAAATATAAACTACCAGTGATAGTTGCTACGATAGGAAAGCAAAGTTTAAGATGTTTGGTGGACACTGGTTCTGACACCAGCATTATAAAGCCTACAACATTAATAGAGTTCAAACCACAAAAATTAGAAAATACACTCTCTTACAGAACATTAAACGGACTTAATGAAGTAACACATTATATTGTTACACCAATACCAAAAAGAATTCCTAGCAGTAGGAACACTTTCATGGAAATTAGTTAGCTTTCAAAGTAAAAACTACGATGCAATTATTGGTGAACATTTTTTGACTCCATTTAAAGCACAAATAAATTGCAATAAAAGATGTATAGAAATATTTGGAAGACGAATATATTTTGAGGAATACTTGCAACCAGGAAGAAAGGAAGGAAAGAACTCAATCGATTTAAGTCATTTAAATAACGAAGAAAAGATCACAGTGGAAAAATTGCTATTTGAATACAGTCACTCATTTTATAAAGAGGGAGACAAGTTCAACTACCGTTGTTCTCCATGAACAAGAACTTGATAGACAGATTGGGGAAGTGTTAGAGCAAAACATTATTAAGCCAAGTAATTCGCCATGGATTGTACCAAAAAAATTAGATAATACAGGAAAGAAAAAGTGGCGTTTAAGAATGCCTTTTGGCTTAAAAAATGCACCATCTACAATTCAAAGATTAATAAATTCGGTATTAAGAGATTACATAAATAAAATTTGTGTCGTATATATGGATGATATTCTCATTTTCCGTATATTCATTCACAATATTAATTTACAATATTAAACTTGTTTTAGAAGCACTTCGATAAGCCCAACTCAAAATACAGGTCGATAAGTGCAATTTTCTTCAAAAAGAAACTCAATTTTTGGGCCATGTACTCACATCTGAAGGTTTAAAAACAGATCCTAATAAAGTTAGGATAATACAAAATATAAAAATCCCTACTACGCAAAAACAAATAAATTCATTTCTAGACATGACCGGATATTACAGAAAATTTATTAAAGTCTATGCAAAAATAGCGGGAGCAATGATAAAATATCTCCAAAAGACCAAAAAATAAATAAAAACGATCCTAGTTTAAAGTATCCAAATTTTGCAAAAAGATTTAAGCTAATAACAGACGCAAGTAGTTCTGCTATTGGAGCGGTTTTGACACAAGATGACCACCAGATAGCTTATGCATCAAGAGCATTAAACAAACATGAATCAAGCTATTCTACAAATGAATAAAGTAAACTCTGAAAAGCTGAGCTATCCCAGCCTTTCACCCGGGACAACCGGGAGTTCTTTACCGGAAAAAAAGGATAAAGGAAACATTGCAACATTGCACTATAGAAAAATAAAACATAGACAAAATGGTAAAAACTAGTTGGATCCGGAGGAGCTGAAGGCATATCTGGGTGAATTTGAATTGGACACCGGAGGGACAAATGATGAACAGCGTTTACGGTTGTCCAAATTTGCAAGTCAGGTTGACCTAAAGCCTGACCAAATAGAAGGAATTAGAGGAATTAGCGTCATTTTATACACGGCTACCACAAGTAATGGTTCAGGGCCCGGATGGCGGTGAAGGATTAGCATTGCCAGGACCCAGCAACGCGGTTGAACATGTTAGACCAGCTAGGACAGAGACGCGGTCTCGAAGCCCAGTAAATAGATAGAGAAATACCAATTTGATGGACCAGGTACGAAATGGGCTGTAGGGTTCAGTGGGGCACAACCACTTCCGTTTCTGGAGAGGATCGAGGAATTGGGGCTAACTTCGACGTTTTACATTGGATGATGCCGGAAATGTTGGTGGACAGCGCACTAATTTAGTATAGAAATAATAACCAGCAGTGGCGGACAAGGGTTAGTTTTAAAAGGGATTTCCTGAGATTTTTCTTTCCGGCCAGATTCACCGAACAGTTGGAGGACGAAATACGAAATCGACAACAGCGTCAGATGGAGCGGTTCAAGGATTTCGTCCTGGCCATGCAGAACCTAATGCGCCATTCAGAATTGACAGCAGAACAAAACTTGGCAAGGATATATCGAAACAGCCGCAAGGAGTTCCAGTTGTATGCCAAAAGGCAGGACTTTGCGATCTTGGAAGGGCTGATTGGTTTAGCAGAGGATTTCGGGACTTTGCAGGAGGGCCAAAAGGTGGTGGAGCTACATCGGCAGGTCTGTGAGGAGACTCAGGCCTCTGGTGGCTCCATATTCAATCCGCGTTCCGCTTGTCGTCGTTGTGGCCAACAGGGTCACTGGGCCCGAGAATGTGGAAATCCACGAGTGTTGTTTTGTTGGCTGTGTAGACGGTGTGGTTTAACGTTACAAAGCTGTTGTAGGCCATCGGGAAACGGCCAGTCACTGCGTCGGGAGCGAGGTCCGATGGAGGCCATGGGAGCCTCGCTTACGCAAAACATTACATTAAATCGTATGAGTGTCCGGGACTACGGCGTGTTTGCGGTGGTGGCCCTATACGACATATTGGTGGAGACTGTCATATATACAGGGGCAACACGCAGCTTCGTAGGCAGTCGTCTGGCAGAGAAGTTCGGCAAGGGGAAAAACACATGCTGCGTTGCAAAGGAGGTAAGAATGACAGATAGATCGCTGGCAGAGGTATCACAGCAACTAGGTTTGAGAGTGGGATTAGGCTCACAAGAATGCAGGATACCATTGCTGCATATGGACCATATGCTGGACGATCTTATTCTTGGAATGGATTTCTTGCAGTGCATAGGAACCAAAATAAAATGTGGAAGGGAGTCGGTGCAAATAAAAAGAGTCAAGGTGGGATCAGAGGGTGACGAAAATAGTGATAGAGGCGTGGATTGTTTAAGAACGACTTATGAGGATCTGCTCTGCCGTAGATATCAGTATGAAGGTGCAAGAGATAATAAACCCATTCCCGAAAAGAAAGCACGGCACATTCGACCTTCAGTTAAACTGCAGCAATATTCATTTAATGTGCAGTATCGCCGAGCAAAACAAAATATAGTGGCAGATGCTATGTCACGTCAGCCATTAGAGGAGGTTAGACGAGTCCAGGAGGGCGAAGTGAAAAGGCTAACAGAGATCAAAAATCAACCGGAGAAATTCTCAGATTACATGGATAGATTTGGCGAAGAAGGATGCCCGGCTTGGAAACTTGTGTGTCAAAATAATTGCGGCGACGAATCCTACTGGCCAGGATTGTTTATGGACGTAAGGAGGTACGTCAGATCTTGCAGTACCTGTCAAAGTTTGAAGTTGGAAAAAGCAGGCCAGGATCAGGCACGATACTATAATTTGCGACGAAGGCAATGGAGACCAGAGGTAGGCAAATTGGTGTTAGTAAGGCAGCATCCGTTGACCAAAGCATGTAGACACTTTGCAGCGAAACCTGCACCAAACTACAGCGGGCCTTACCGGGTCGTGGGTTTCGTGTCAACAGTCATAGCGCAACTAAGAGATCAAGAAGGTAAAACACGTACTGCACATGTATCGGACTTGAAGGAATTCATGGAGCAGTCCGTGACAAAGGAAAGTAATGCGAAACAGTCAATAAATCCAAAATTACTCTTGAAAATAGAGATTTAAATAGGAAAAAACTAGTGACAGGAACGATGACTAAGGTACCGTTGCCACCACCGGTGCCGGAGCGGTGAGAAAGTACCGGTTGTGGGACAGAACAGAAATACCGGCAGAAGATGGAAAGGGCTTCGATCTGAGTGAAGCCCAGCTCAGAGGTATAATAATTGCCCACTTTAAGACACAGATGCGCCCGGACTCCAACGCAGATGCGGCTTCAATGGCCGAATCTCAGCTTAAAAGCATCCTGGACTACGGCGACTGGCAGGCAGGCTGGTTGTCAACTACGCGACGCGGAGGACGTTGGGTGATCACAGCGAGGCGTCCATTCGCGCTCATGCGGCATGGGCTACGAGACCACCGACGAGGCGAAGAAAGGGATTTTTTCGCGGAGGGAAGACGCGGTGGAGCTAGGGTGTCGCGGTGGCAGGAAGACAGAAAGAATTAAGGGACGGAGGTCAGAAAAAAAAAAGAATTCAATGGCGTGGTAGTTCGCACAAAATTTAACTGAAGGAACACATATAAACTTTTAAAAGAAAATGAATTGTAAATAAAATGAAAAAAATAAAAGGAAAATGGTATATATACATATAGGGAAAGAATAAGTAAAAAAAAAAAAAACAGTAATAAATTTAAAAAAAAAGTATTTTCGAAAGGAGACCAACATGGGGATGGCGCAAGCCAACAGTTGTTAAAAATGCATGATGTTACGCGATGGAGGCAGGCAAGGGCCGAGAGGCAGTGGTCAACCGACATACGGAGGCGGGGACACTAAAACACTACATAAAAAAAAGCACAATGTAAAATAAAAACGCACTTATATCATAATTAATATAAAAAAATACGGAACCCTAAAAATGGTGGCTGGTGCCACCGGGCAGAGGAGCTATTATGGACACCGACAGCATCAGGTCACTCCGGGTCTAATGGTGCCTTAGCGATATAGCACGACGTTGGTGGGAGGCAATCGCGACGAACAATGGTTGCGTTGTTGTGTGCTGTAAAAGAAAGAACAGATTGTTCAAACCTTGGCCACAAACAGGTGGAAAATTATGTGCATGTAACCAATATTCTTCCTGGTTGCTAAGCAAGATGGTGGTGGTGGATGTGGTGGGCTTTACGCTCTGTCGTCCTATGAGTGAGCCAACTATGTCGTCATATGAGTGAGCCAACAGTGCGGTAGTACATGGCAAAAGTTTCAGAGAACTGAGGAACAGAACAATTATAAATTACCAAAAAATGATAACAAAACGGCAATAAGATGAAAGAGGAAAATTAATTAAAATGTTTACTTACGCATGCAGCACGATGTTGGTCCATGTGATCGACAATGAAAACTCATCGACAATGTAAACACAATGTTGCATTGCATCACTAAGTAGAGAATGTATAATAGAGAAACCATCTCATATATACATTTTGTCACTACAAATTTCTTATGCGACAAGTCCCATGCTCTCACGATTGTGAGAGCGATTTTTATTGAGTATTAAATACTCAGAAGCACACAATACTTCATCAGACTGTTTCATCAGGTTAACACATATTTCGCAGTCATGCTTCTGCAACAACTTATACAATAGATACCCTGCAAAATAACGCAATGCATTTTCATTAAAAGTATCTTGAATATTTAAATTTGTTGCTTCTAAAGACAGATCCAATTCTGATTCCTCGTCAGAGAAAATTGAATCATCATCATCTAAAGACTTAGAAAACTCTTCAGATGTCGACTTATTTGAGCCACAGTCTTTTATAATGTTAATCAACATAGTATCTTCATCAGGTGCACAGTTCCCAGATACTGTAGTTGATGTTAAAATTTTCATTGACAAGATTTTAGACATAATTATATTAAATTCAAACATTACATACAAAATTTAAAAAAGAAAATAGTTCAAACATGTACAATCGCCACAACCAAATTAGATATATACGCAGACTGGTTTTCACAGTCCGATCCTTGTTATGGACACAGGAATCACCTGCTTAATGAGTTTGTTCTGATTTTAATAAGGTAGTAAAAAGTCAGAATATCACGTGAACAAACTCAAAAAAATTAGGCAGAGTTTATAAAATAAAATTAAGAATTTAAAACGAAATACATAACCATATTTTTCGACTTAAGTATATTTTAAGTGATTTTAGTGTAGTTTTAGTTGGGATCAAGGAAATAACTTAGTTTCAAGAATCCTTAATTTTTGAAATTTTGCGATTTCAAGTCGACTCGAAGGTCATATTGATTTATGACCGCATTACAATTGTGATGACCTCCTCGTGGTGTTCCCTGGGTACCGATTAAACATATTGAATCGGAAGCGAATTCGAGCGGCGACTTTAAATTTCATTATTCTAATAATATCCTGCTCAATGTAAGCACATGTATGTACATACATATATGATCAAAGAACTTGTTAAAAAGTCATACCTTTTAAAAGCATTTCTCTTGTGCAGCGATAAATTAGCTTAACAACCTTTGTCGAAAATTTATGTCGTATGATAAACCAATGATTATTGGTATATTATGACAGTGGAATCAAAGTCCAACTAAAAAAAAAAATTATATCAATTTAAAAATCGTTGTCTAATTTTTATTTTGGTCTCTTAAATTAAAAATCAAAAATAAATATAATTGCTTTTATTTCAATAAATATAAATATTGAATAAAGGTCCATTTGTTCTCCCAGAAATCATTCCATAATGATTTTTTAACTAAATATTAAATTATTATTGTTATCATTATTTCCAGTCGCTGATGCTAATATTTGAATAAATGTCCAAAAAAGCCTGTTAAATGCATACATACATACATACATACATACATACATACATACATACATACATACATAATCTTGCTATGTGATGTGACGAATACAAATCCGAACACACACGACTCTCTCTGGGACCAGCAATGCTCGTTGAGTCAGCAATTGCTCTCTTTCTCTCACAATCGTGAGAGCATGGGACCTGTCGCATAAGAAATTTGTAGTGTCGTTTTCGTATAGGATTTGGTTTACCTATACGTTATATGGTTAGTGATTGCTTGCAATAAAGTGGTAGCTCTGCGCGGACAACCGGAAGTGGGAATGCCATAATTCGTTGGGAATGTGAGAGGGAGTGTGAGGGAATGAAATTTCCATTAAATTTCATGCTCACAAAACTTATGCTCAGCTGATGTTGTCACAGCTGTGCCAAAACTAGGGAGTCAATGCGATCGTGAATGTCACTGAGCGGGACAACAGATATGTCAAGCAACAGGGTGTTAACAGCTGGTATGGTGGTAACAGCAAAATAGCGATGGTAAATACTACAGAAGAGGGAAATGTTAACAGCAGTAGCAGAAATATGAACTTCAAGGCCTGTTATGGTTGATGACGTCACCGGCCATTACAAGGCGGCTTAGAATTCAATTCTAGGACTTGTAATGCTAAGGATTATGGATATGTATGATAAGGGGCATTACAATTGAAATGGAGGTTAATCTGGAATGCTAATTCGATAGTATTATCGGGTTTGAGTACAGGAAAGCTGTAAAACCCAGTGCCGGAAAGTAAAACAGAGGACAGTTAAGCTGAAACAAACGTGATTTAACTGACACAGGTTACTGAAGTCAAGGGAAATAGTTGCAAGGCGCAGGGTATAAGGTTACGCATGGCAAAGAAAGATGGCATTGCCTTGCAAGTGATCCTGAGAGTGACGAAGGACCAGGATATGAATTAAAGGGTTTACAGTACCGAAAACGGACAATGTTAAGGAATGCTATGGTTACAGAGGCACAATTTAAACTATTGCAGCCGCTCGAATTATGTAACAGTGCCAATATGTATGCAACTGTTGTGGCTGCAGTGGGCCAATAACTTTGCCGAAATTTAGCGGAACGCCAAAAGTTCATAAGAAATAGCGAAAAGAACTTTATATATGGTTGTTGTTGGACAATGTAGTTTGTATGAGGTTGTGGGCAATGACATCCAAAATGCATAAGAAACCAATTTAAAATCATCAGCGCGCAGGGGTATAAAGGAGTGGCGCGACAATCTGGCTCCATACAACGGGACCAGTAATTAAGGACAGTGCTATAAAAGGAGCAACATTTTTCGCAATAGGGCAGTGTATGACGGGCTCTTATTGAGTACAGTCTTGGCTATTAGTCAGTGGGTTACGGACTCTTGTTGAGTATTGTGTTGAGTTTATTTAGTCAAATGGTTTTGGACGCTTGTTGTGTATGATTTTGGTCTCTTGTCGAGTACAAATTGACACTTGGTGGAAGGACCACGGAGGATATTGAGTTTGGTTCTCATTGAGAGAATATTCGGTTCAAAAGGTTTGAGTAAAAGGCGTGAGCAGTGGCTCGCAAAATAATACAGAGGTTTAAGGAATGAATTTGAATATTGGAATCAAATTAAAGGATTTGATTATTCGGTGTTGAAAGGAATTCAGAAGTTGAGCATTGAGTCTCAGAAGTATTTGAGGACTAGAGCTCTAAGGATAATAATAGGAAAATAAGTGGTTCAATTTTAAGTTGGCATTGGAACAAGGATATAGTTTTACGGATAAGTGAAATTAATTTAGAATTATGACCTTGCAGTGGAGCAAGAATAATTCAAGTTAAAACGGTATTCAGATCTTGCACTGGCGCAAAGGCACTACCGATAAAAGCTTTGGTGGTGAGGCAGGATTTGGTTATTTGAGGAGGAATACGGCTCGTACTGTCACGAGAATATTAAATGCCCAGTGAAGTCCTTGGGGTTTAAGTCCACAAAAGACATCACTGCGGGATACCAGGTGACGCTGGAACGGGCGCTGAGACTTGGTTGGCGCACAAATGGTCGGACATAGCCGAGTGTAGCAGTGAAGGACCAATGGAGACTGAACGGAACCATCATCAAACGCACCAGCAGAGAGAGAGAAGAAACGAATACAACGTAAAGATAAACGAATTAAGCAAGGATAAATAGGAATAATCAACAGAAATAAAGGCGAAAATAAAAATAATACCTAAAAAAAAAATACAAATTTATGTAAAGCAAACTCTGGAAAAGCTGAGCTATCCCAGCCTTTGACCCGGGACAACCGGGAGTCCTTTACAGGCTCCAAGCCAATTTTCAGGGAAAGATATAAACCCCAGATTACAAAGATGGTTAATTCAGTTAGGAGAAAACGATGCAAAAATTGATTATATTAAGGGTAAAGACAAAAAAATCGCAGATTTTTTAAGCCGTCTTAATTCGGAGACACAGGAAATAAACGTTGGAAATTGTCCTAATGATAGATTATCATAATCATAATGAAAATGAAAATGACTCGATGAAGGTTGAAACAATTCACTCTCAAGAGGAAGAATTGAATGATCATTTTCCAATACTGAGCACGGTCGTGAATCGGTTTAAACAGCAAATCACAAATGAGAAAATAAACTTGCATTTTACAAAGCCAAATAGCCATACGGCAAACTCTGACATTGAACGATTAAACAATACAATAACTGAAAAAATAAAAACATTAAACATAGAAGAAAAATAGCCAATAATTAATATTATATTTTTACTATATATAATACATACCATGGTACTATCAAATGTACACCGTTTGAAGTCCAAATAATAAAATTGATCACAAGATTGTACATGAAACTTTAAAGAAAATTAAGGATGATAGAATAGGGAAAGCTAATGAGAAAAGAGAACAATATGTAGAAAATAGACAACAGGGATTCATAAAAAACTATAGATATCTTAGACATAAAGAAAAATCAAAATTTGTAAAAAAAAATTTGCAAGGAATTCGCAATAGTAATACAAAACGTGCTCCGAAATTTTCAGATACTACTACTATTTCTTATAATTCTTAAACCATCAATGGCGTCAATAAATATTCAACCAATAATTGATCAAAATGGGTATATAGAAGTAAACACCGATAAAGAAACTTTGGTAACGCAATCCGATTTAATAGCTCATATCATAAATCCAAAAGAAATAATAAATATCTTAAACTTGATTACTATTAATATTGAACCATTAGATTATGATAAAAAAAATGATGATATTAAATGAAATCGAAATTTTAAGAAATAAAATTAAAACCATAATACCTAAACAAGGAAATAGACATAGAAGAGGGTTAATAAACGCAATAGGTCATGCATCAAAATATTTATTTGGAACTATGGACGAAAAAGACAGACAAGATGTAGAATCACATTGAAATAGTATTGACGGAAATATATATATATATATATATATATATATATATATATATATATATATATATATATATATATATATATGATGATGATGATGATGATGATGATGATGATGATGATGATGATGAGAGAGAGAGAGAGATAAGAGAGAGAGAGAGAGAGAGAGAGAGAGAGAGAGAGAGAGAGAGAGAGAGAGAGAGAGAGAGAGAGAGAGAGAGAGAGAGAGAGAGAGAGAGAGAGAGAGAGAGAGAGAGAGAGAGAGAGAGAGAGAGAGAGAGAGAGAGAGAGAGAGAGAGAGAGAGAGAGAGAGAGAGAGAGAGAGAGAGAGAGAGAGAGAGAGAGAGAGAGAGAGAGAGAGATATATATATATATATATATATATATATATATATATATATATATATATATATATATATATATATATATATATATATATATATATATATATATATATATATATATATATATATATATATATATATATATATATATATATATATATATATATATATATATATATATATATATATATCTATATATATATATATATCTCTCTCTCTCTCTCTCTCTCTCTCTCTCTCTCTCTCTCTCTCTCTCTCTAACTATACTATCTATCACTCTATATCATATATATATATATATATATATATATATATATATATATAAAAACAAAACAATGCACTGTAGGTTTGTATTGGGGCTACCTCAAAAAGTGGGCGGGCCATGCCCATTAGTCTCTGTATGTTAATCAGCTGACCATAAATGGGCACCACAGTGCATTTCAACATAATGTTGACTTTAATAATGAAGTTTTTCATATAAAAAGTCAAATGTGGGCAGTAGGTTTGTATGGGGGCTTTTTGGGGTAGCCCCCATACAAACCCATCGTGCAATTGTGTGTTTTTAATGAAAAAAATCTTCATTGAAATCAATATTACCTTGAAATTTGATTTGGTGGATTTTAGTGGACAACCGCTTCATATACATATACGAATGGGCGTGTCTCGCACACTTAGTCCCCCTATTCCCATATAAATTCAAAGCTCACTTTTATGCATGTATGAAAACCGTTAATACCAACTTTAAATTCGATATGGTGGCATCTTATGCATCTACTACATCAGTTCGTACACATCTACTAGTGGGCGAATATATATATATATATATATATATATATATATATATATATATATATATATATATATATATATATATATATATATACGCCCACTAGTAGATGTGTACGAACTGATGTAGTAGATGCATAAGATGCCACCATATCGAATTTAAAGTTGGTATTAACGGTTTTCATACATGCATAAAAGTGAGCTTTGAATTTATATGGGAATAGGGGGACTAAGTGTGCGAGACACGCCCATTCGTATATGTATATGAAGCGGTTGTCCACTAAAATCCACCAAATCAAATTTCAAGGTAATATTGATTTCAATGAAGATTTTTTTCATTAAAAACACACAATTGCACGATGGGTTTGTATGGGGGCTACCCCAAAAAGCCCCCATACAAACCTACTGCCCACATTTGACTTTTTATATGAAAAACTTCATTATTAAAGTCAACATTATGTTGAAATGCACTGTGGTGCCCATTTATGGTCAGCTGATTAACATACAGAGACTAATGGGCATGGCCCGCCCACTTTTTGAGGTAGCCCCAATACAAACCTACAGTGCATTGTTTTGTTTTTTTTTTATCAACTAATTTTTCATTTAAATAAATATTAGCTTGAAATTTGATTTGGTGGATTTTAGTGGACAGCGCTTCACTCAATCCACTAAATCACTTTTATGCATTTATAAGAAAAAGTCAATGTCAACTTGAAATTCGATATTTCGGCATGTTACACATTTACTACATCGCTAAATACACATCTACTAGTGGGCGTGTTCGTCCTAGGTTTGCACTCGCAACTTAGAAAACTGCTTACTGCTATACGAATTAACGCAGCCGCACTTTAGCAAGCAATGCCAAACACGTTTTACAGAGTTAAAGAACTATGAACAAACATAAGCAACACAAAGCAGAAATAAAAAAATACTTGCTGCGCACACAAACACGAACATTAAGAGCGTGATAGCGAGAGAGTGTTTGAGTTGGAGCTCACTAATGTCCAGTCCAGTAAAAAAATATATATTATATATTATATTATATTTTAATTTTACTTTTTGCTGATAGTTTGCTGATTTTTTTTTTGTTTCCGTGATAACGGCTATTAAATCGATGAACGCAGCCAAATACGAAAAAGCCATGCCCCTCACGTTCCTCCTGAAGGCGGCTTGTGTGTGAATCATTGGCTTGTGAAAGTTATGTGTATGTGTGTGTTTGCCTATTAGTGTTATCTAGCGCGCGGTGGGGTGCGGCTATACGTCATATACGATCTTGTTATTGTTGTACTTGTGGCTGCTGTTGTTGTTGTTGTTAGTTGTTATGGCTTTACCACTCTTTTCTTGTAGATTTTTGTTGTTGTTATTGTTACATCTCACATACGTAAATATATCAAATTGCTTATTTAATAGACACTCAAAAATACTTGCTGCGCACACAAAAAACACGTATACGAGCCGAACATTAAGAGCGTGAGAGCGCGAGAGAGTTTGAGTAGAAGCTCACTAATGTAAATGCAAGCGTGAGGAGCGAGATACAGCGATTAAATATGCACGAGTTATATTTATTTGTGTTGTATTTAATTGAAATATTTAAAAATTAAATTTTTTTGTGTTTGATGCCGGCAACGCCAAACTATATAGAAACGCGTTTTATCTCTTTCTCTCGCAGCATACATTTATAGTAGTAGGGACATGGGGAAGGAGTGGCACGGAAAGGAGTGGCAAGGGGAAGGGCAGAACGACGTCTGCCAGGCTACAGCTAGTCAAACAAATACTCGTATAATGAATACACAAAGAGTGAGTATTGTGATCGAAGCAGACATCAACAGGCACGAAGTCAAAACGAACAATTGTCACTTGTAATTAATCTGTATAATTTAAGTAAAAAAATATTTGAATTAATGAGTTCAAATAAAAATGTGAATTTATCGAAAAAATTGGTATTTTCAATTAACTCCTTCTTTGTATCATACAAAATATGTAATGATAATTCAGTGATAATAATTCAATTATTACGTTATCACGTAAAATTATGGTCCGTAAACCGACTTTACGGACAACTAATTTTTTACCCTTCACA
Source organism: Leucophenga montana (assembly GCA_035044765.1). Classification (NCBI taxonomy): domain Eukaryota; kingdom Metazoa; phylum Arthropoda; class Insecta; order Diptera; family Drosophilidae; genus Leucophenga; species Leucophenga montana. The sequence continues at coordinate 414,762 of JAWNNQ010001213.1, forward strand.
CATAGTGTGAAATGGTATTATCAGTTTGTCTGAAAGTTTTTAGCGCATTAAAGGAGTCATCGTAGACCCCATAAAGTATATATATTCTTGATCAGCTCCACGAGACGAGTCGATCTAGCCATGACCGTCTGTCTTTCTGTCTGTCCGCCTGTCTGTATGTTGTTGCGCATTTTTTGGGGACCATTTTTTATGCTATCCTGTTGAAAATTTGCACACACACTTATAATTATTGCAGTTTAATAGAGTGTTAAGATTGACCCGCCACGCTCACTTTTTGGGGTAGCCCCCATATAAACCCACTGCCCAGTTTTGACTTTTTGTATGACAAACTTTTTTATTGTAGTCAATATCAACTTAATAATTGATAATGGTAACTTTTAGTGGACGGATGCTTGACATATACATAAATGGGTGGGAGCCGCCCACTATTTCGGGTAGCTCCTATACAAACCTATGGTTCACTTTTGACTTTTTGTAAGAAAAACTTCTTTATTAAAGTCAATATTAGGTTGAAATGCGATATGGTGCCTTTTAGGAGACAGCAGCCTAACATACAAAGACTAATGGGCGTGGCCCGCCCACTTTTTGGGGTAGCCCCCATACAAACCTACTGCCCATTTTTGTGTTTTTTTTTTATGAAAAAAATCTTAATTTAAATCAATATTAGCTGGAGATTTGCCATGATACTTTTAGATCCTTTGATGCATTACTTGCATATTTATATATACAAAGATTGCGACTAAAAATTAATCTCTCCGATTGCTTCTTGTACCAGTTCAAGTCAATCTTCTCTAGAATTTCGCACTCGGTACGATTTCCTATAGTAAGTCATCAGCCCCAACGAATATGTCACTAGATCAATTCTGGGAAGAACAATGTAGGATACACACGTTAAAATGGATTTTTACAAACGGCTCTGAAATCGACAATAGTTGACACTAAAATAAGTCTAATGACTATGTGAAAAACCATGTTCCTCCTCAGTCCTAAGTATTGCTGTAAGGAGCACTTCTCCTGAAAGAAAATATTCCACTAACTCATTGCGATTTGTTATTTTAATATTAAAATTTATAAAGGCTTGTAATAATTGAAACTATTTTATTTATTCATTAAAGAGTGATTTTTGTTTTAAACAGTTTTGCGGATAACATATTTTATCTGTTCAAGTCTATCTGTTTGTAGGTATTTGTGGGTAAAAATAGTATAATTATGTAAAATAGAATTATTCTTTTTATATATTATTGAGTCTACGTAAGTTTGCTAACTTATGAATGATGTATTTAAGCTGTTATTATTGTAATGATTATTTAGATAAGATGAATGATATCTATAATACGAGTAAACACTATAAAGTTTTTTTTTTTTAAATCCTTAATACTCCAATTATGCAGAGGGGACAAACGAACACACCTGTTAATTAATTTTCCATGTAAATTGAGTAAATTGAAAATGCATATTACCAGCTCTAGCGTCACCAGTTCCTGTTGGATATCATTGACCCTAAGTAATAAAGTAATGCATCCTCAAGCAAATATATCAATTTGTAGCAGGCACAAAATTATTCTCTTGATATTGCGACACAGTCAAGATGTTGTTATTAGTGTGGTTCTCTATTCATGGTAATGCTGTTAACAATCACTACTACTGGCTTCTTCAGGAACATAGTTTAGAATATTATGAAAACAATGATATAAAGCATTATGATTTATTGTATTTGTTCTTCAGCAGATATGAATAGATTGTACATTTATGATTGAAGAAATTTGTGTAGTACATATCTTGTATCATATCTTATATTAAATGATCTCCAGCAGTATGTGGTCTAATTTTCATATCATCGTTGTCTGTAGTTGTCCAATGTGCTGAAATATAAGCAGAATTGTTTGATTTAGGATAATAAACAAAAAATATCTGGTAAATATAAGAGAAAGCTAAACCGACACCTAACCTTAACCCTATGTGTGGAGTCCCAGAAATGAGGTTACCTTAATTGAAACGCATCCATAAAGGGCTTAATTCCGTCGGACAGGATGGACATTTGAGAGCTTTACGTTGCGAGCATTAAACAAATTTAAAAAACTCTCTAGATAGATATTAATTCTCTTACAATTTTCATGGACGTCCACCGCCGAGAAAAAAATGGTACATAGGTTACCAATTTGATACAGAGAGGAGGTAGCAGCATCTTGACAAAATACAGGTTGAACAGGAGGGAGAGAGACCTCACCCTGAGGCACAACCATATTTAGCTTTCGATACCTCGATCACGACTTCCTGAACTCAACGTATGCCATCCTACCATTAAGGTACTTTAATTGGCAGCCTTTAGTTTTGTCGGACAGTGAGGTGGAATAAATGTCTTGAAAAAAGATTGCATGATCAACTGTATCAAATGCTTTCTTCAAGTCTAGAGCCACTAACACCTTACGTTCGCATGACATCGGCTTGTTGAATCCATCAGCGATAAAAGTGGTAATTTTGCTCAATGCTGAAGGCGCAATGTTCTGATATCGATTGTAATAATAAAGGCTCCATCATCGTCAACTTTTAAGAGGTACAATCTTTGCTCCTTCTATACGTTAAGTAACTGCTCCAGACATCCTACCAGCAGTAACATAGGAGGCAGACAGTTCTGCATGGCACAAACTTGCCCGGTACCACCAGGATTGATGACTAGTAGCATTAGCCGCAACTTGATGTCAGGCAACACAGGCATCAATAATAAAGGTATATACAACTGAGCATAAATCTCAACGTCTTGAAGCTTCCAGAAAAAAGTGGAGGACACTAATTTGCTGTTACTTCGAATGCCAACAACCATCACCAAATTAATGCAGTACTAAGATTTAAAAAGGATTAGGGAAGATCTCCGACACAGCACAACTTCTGAAGCTTCTCTCAAGATAGCCTTCAATACAAAGTCAGCTAAAAACCAACACTGGACAATGGACAGAAAGCAGCAGGGAAGCAACATGCGATCTCTTAGATGCACACTTCCCGGGCTGTATGGAAGTCTCTAAGCTAGGCAAGGCTCATGATCGAAGTACCAGATCGAAGTACCAAATGGGATAATCACTACTAAAAAAAATCGAGTGGGCTATAGACTCACAGGAGAGCTACAAATCCCCTGGGTTGGAGGGGATCTTCCCTCATAGCATATGGTTGTCTCATGGCTACAATACATATTGGAATCATGCGTGAGGTACTGTTACGTACCTGTAACTTGGAAGAGAGCTGCCCAAGTTGTATTCCTGTCCAAAGCGGGGAAATGCATTCAAATGCAGCCAAAGTACTTCAGGCCCATTAGCGTTTCCTTATTCCTGTTGACGACAATGGCAAAAATACAGGATCTCCATATAAGGGAAGGCGCGAACCTAACCATAGAACCCAACTAACATACCTATGCAAAAAAAAAAAAAAAAAAAAAATTGGTGGTACCCACCATTTACAAGGCCATGTACCACAACCATGACGATGGAGGCATCTGCAGGCATGCTCCAGGGCGGTGTGCTCTCACCCCTATAATGGAACTTAATGGTAAACGAACTGATAAAGAAATTTCGCAGGAAAGCTCTCAAGACAACTGCACATATTGACGATATAAGCATAATTATCACCGGCAAATGTCCATCGGCTTTCGATCGGCACAAAGCTATGGACACAGCTCAGTTGCCAGGGAGTTCAGCAGTAGAACGGACTACATAGTCATAGACTCCCAAACTCAACTTCGCATAGACACCAAACTCAGCTCATCAGATGCACATCTCGCCAGAAAGAATAAACATATTCGTCGACAGCAAAGCTGCGATAGAAGCCCTGCAGGGGGCCTCCATGTCCTGGCGAGCAGGTATGCTGTTGATGCTCTCAGCACCTTGAAAAAAGGTGCCCATCTACTGGATTCGTAGCCACCGGGACGGTAATGAAATGACGGACAGGCGCTAGACCAATGCTGGAGAGAGATCGAAGAACACCAATATTGGTGTTCAATATCTAAGATAAAGTGCAAAGTAGGCATTATAACAGGGCAGTAAATGCAGGAAATGCAAGGAAGCGGGAATCACGAAAAATCTCTTACACTTCATCTGTAGCTGCTCAGCAACTGCAAAATCAAGATTAAAATACCTTCACATCATTGGGCTAGCATCACTGGAAGAGGTGGCCAAAAGGACTCCTTGTACGCTATTGGCGCAAAAGTGATACGGGATTTGAACAGCTCCTAAATGATCTCCATTATCGGCATCACTAAGGATCATATTTGTCTATGTGTGAGCTCTATCAAGGCTTCGGCCTAACCTAATATAATGGTGTTGCAAAGTGTGGGCTTCGAACCTGCCTTAGCTTACCGATTACAATATGGAATATAAAAAAACTTAGACACGCAATTATTGATTTGATGCATACGAATTACGAAGTGTACGAGTGGAACTCCAGCAAATGTTATGTTTCTTGGTGAGTATTCTGGTTAATTACATATGTATATACGTACGTTTAAAAGACGTTATTCAAGAAAACTTCATTTTGAAAACTTTGCAAAATAACGAAGTACGTGTTCAAGTAGCAGATTCTAAAAATTATTCGGAGATAATAAAGATTTTGCAATAGAATAGTACAACATATTACACGTTTAAACCTAAAGATGACCGTGGTTTTAAGGTTGTACTGAGAAACTTACACCACTCGGCAGACATAAGCGATCTTAAAACCGAGCTAAACGAACTTGGGCTTGAAGTAACAAACATACACAATGTTCAGCACAGAACTTCAAAAAAACCCCTGCCCCTTTTTTTCGTAGAGCTGAAAAATAAGAATAATAATAAAGATATATACAAAATTACAGCGCTTCTCAATACAAAAATAGTATTTGAACCACCCCAACATAAGCGAACAATAGCACAATGTACTAACTGCCAAAAGTACGGGCATACAAGAAACTTCTGCTCTAAAGATCCAATCTGCGTCAAGTGTGCAGGAAAACATAAAACATTAGATAGCAAAATGTTAAGTGATAGCTTAACGAAGTGTGCTTTATGTGGAGGGGCTCATACTGCAAACTACAAAGGTTGCAAAGTTTATAAGACGCTAAAAATTCAAAGATTTCCAACCCTAAGGGATAAATTACAGCCAAATAAAGGTTCAGAGAAACAAGAGATGAATCAAATGGAAAGTAGGGTCCAACATGGTCTGACTTATGCTCAGGCAGCGGCGAAACCCAGCAATGCGGTTCAACAAACACAACAGCAAAGTAACACATTCAACAGTTCTCAAACGAATAATGATCTGGCAGAGCTCAAAGATCTTATGAAACAATTATTTCAGCAAATGTCAAGTATGATGAATGAAGTTCCAATGCTGTTGTCAAGGTTATACACAAACAGTGGACACTAAAGTACGTATCGTAGTCTGGAATGCAACCGGTTTGAAAAACCATGCCAACGAGCTTCAAATATTTTTACAAGAAAATGAGGTGGACATAGCTCTCGTCTCGGAAACACATTTTACGAAGAAGAGCTACTTTAGGATCCATGGATACAAAGTTTACGCTACTAACCACCTGGACGGCACAGGACATGGGTGTACTGCTATTATAATCAGGAACAATCTGAGGCACAATCTGTTAGAAGACTACCAACTTGATCATATTCAGGCAACTAGCATACAAATAAACGACCAATTTAGCCATTTCACTTTATCTGCCGTATATAGTCCACCTAAACATAACGTATTACAAACTCAATATCATGACTTTATAAAAACTTTAGGTCATCGATTCGTTGCCGCTGGTGCTTTTAACGCTAAACACACCATTTGGGTTTCCAGACTCTCAAATAATAAAGGCAAAAATCTTCTTAATGCCTTAAACAGACTTAATATTAAGCACTTAAGCACTGGAGAGCCAACATATTGGCCTACAGATACGAATAAAACTCCGGATCTGCTGTACTTTTGCATTTTAAAAAACTTTGACATAAACAAATTTAATATAACGTCTAGACTGGAGCTTTCGTCAGATCACTAGCCAGTACAAATAGATTATAAATCTAACCTAAAAATACTAAATGTTAACCACAATCTTGTTAATAAACAAATTCACTGGGACACTTACAGAGAATACATAAGCCAGTCTCTCTGTATAAACATTCCACTGCAAACAGAGGACAATATTGAACCAGCAATAATGTATCTTAACGACATATTAGAAAAAGCTGTTCATCACTCGACTCCACTTTGTCAGACGATATCCAGCAAAAATGTAGTATCACCTACAATTCGACGTCTTATAAAAGAAAAACGAAATCTAAGGAAAAACTGGCAACTAACTAGATCACGGGAAGCAAAAAAGAAATTTAACAGAGCTACGAAAACCTTAAAAGAACACCTTAAAAATATTAAAAATGACCAAATTAACAACTTTCTACAAAACTTGAATCCAACATGAAGTACGGACTATTCTCTATGGAAAGATACTAAGAAATTGCTAAATAAGACAGAGCACCAACCTCCATTAAAAAATAACGATGGCTCGTGGGCCAGAACAAACCTTGAAAAAGCCAAAAATTTAGCTGACTACTATGAAAATGTATTCACTGGGTCTACCTCCAACTCAGGAGGTATACAAGCCAGTCCACTTAGAGGCTTAGAATATCTACCCATAAAAAGCGCTTCCATTAACGAAATACGAGACTGCATAAAAAAATCAAGTTAAGCCAAAAAAAGCTCCAGGGTGAGAGAGGCTCCAGACTTAGCAATAAAATATATTCGAAATTTATTTAATGCAATTTTCAGATTTAATTACTTCCCAAAGGCTTGGAAAGTTGCGGAAGTAATTGCTATCACAAAATCAGTTAAAGATGCATCATTTGCATCCTCATATAGACCAATTAGCTTGCTTCCGATACTGTCCAAAGTATTTGAAAAAATTGGTCGATCCAGACTAATTCCCATATTGGAAAGTAGGAGTACCATACCAGACCATCAATTTGGCTTCCGCCGGAATCACTCGACTGTACAACAAGTCCATAGAGTTAAAAATAAAATCCTAAACGACATCGACGACAAGAAGTTCTGCATAGGTGTGTTCCTAGATGTAGAAAAGGCATTCGATAAGGTCTGGCATGAAGGCCTAATTTTAAAGCTCTTCAAGCGGTTTCCAGAAAACATAGTTCAAATTCTTACAAGCTATATCGAAGACAGAGTATTCTTTGTGAGGTACAAAGACAAATATTCCACTCTCAGGCAAATAAATACAGGCGTACCTCAAGGAAGCGTGCTAGGTCCGCTTTTATACACCATTTTCACAGCAGATATGCCGACTCCATCTGAAAACTCTTCAATGCTAGCAACTTTCGCTGATGATACAGTCTTGCTAAGTCCCACATTGCAAAGAAATTTAAACTCTACGCTAGATTGGTTTAATAAATGGTAAATTAAAATAAACAACACTAAAATGGTACAAGCGATATACACTACAAAAACCAAATTTACTCCAATCCACTTGAAAATCCATGGTAATGACGTAACTATTGCAAATATAGCAAAATATCAAAATATAGCAAAATATATTGACAGCAAGCTGATTTGGAAGTACCACATTAAAAAAAAAAAACGCGATCAGATCAAGCAAAGAAGTAAACAATTATACTGTATTTTAAATAGGAACTCAAGAGTATCTCTAAAAGATAAGCTATTAATCTATAAATCTATAATAAAACCAATTTGGACCTATGGAGCCCAAATATGGGGAATTGCGAAAAAATCAAACACGGCGTTTATTCAGAGATGCTCCGTCTCATCACGAATGCGGAGTGGTATATAACCAACATGGATTTACATAGAGACCCAACGGTGGAAGAGGAGGTTGTAAACATAAGCAGAAAGTACCAAACTAAATTATAATTACATTCGAACAAACAAATAAAAGACCTAACCGTGCAAGAACTATTGCCTAAAAGAAGACTACAAAGGACGAGGCCTGTTGATTTAGTTTAGTTTAGTTTAATACATATGTATAACTTAGTACAATAATTAATGCTTATGTTTTAAAATAAACTTTTATGAATAGTCATTTAAGTTAATTTTAGCCCACCTAACTCACTTAAATCATGTACTTAAAGTCAATTTATAATTATTTAAGGCAGACGTACAATAAAATTGGGAGAAAAACAAAAAAAATATACGTACAGTCAAATTATGACTTAGGATTTTGTCCTAAATCGACGGAAATCCACCAATGTGGCCGGAATGTGTAATTTGTATTGTTGCTTACCTGGTTTCAGCATGTTTTGAAATCGCGTGAAAACACGATATCAAATGATTGAGGACGTTTGCCGATCTTTTCAGCAGATTTTTTTTATTGTTTCCGTGTATGTTGTAGTTGTTTCATTGTTGCGGCAGTATGAGCGGCGTATATTGGCACATATCGGCGTATTTTTGTATATATTTATGATATAAATATCGAATCAATTTTCGGCTCCTGTTCACATTGTGGTTGGCAAGCAATGTCAAAATCGATTTGCAACGAAACAATATTGTCCGAAACAATGTTTTCACTTACTTCCCCGACCTGAGGATCGGTTATAGTTTTTATATCCGGCCATCTTTTCGCGATGTACTCGTCTAAAAGAAAGAGTTTGATTTTATACTATACTATCTATGTAAAAGGCGGACCGCAGTCAATAACAAGTTTACCCAATGTCATATTCAAATCAATTTTTGAAAGACACGACATGTTGCTCTTAGTCAAAAAGTCAATTAAACAAAAGATGGAACTTGTTGGACTATTTTTTAGATATGATCATGTGAGGTTTCATTAGATTCGTTATCCATATCAATCTATCTTTTTTTGTAATGATTTGCGTATTAGTTGTTGTTGATGTTGCAGATATTTAGCTAATTGATAGGTCTTTTTGGCGCTCTCCCGCTCTGTTCATCACTCTTTCTCTTAATTCCCACCAAGTTCTTTGCAAGAGTTCAGAAGCGTAAGAAGAATTCGAAGAAGAAGTTAAAAGTTAATTTAGTTCTGTTCGCAGGTGGAGTGGAGTGCGTGTTGCGTGTTTAATTTATTGCATTTAATTATACTCGTGGATGATAGATTTAATTTCAAAGTTAATTGGGAAATGTTATCTTAAAAATTATGTGACAGTTACTTCAAATGGAAATTGTTAAAATCGTGTGCAATTCAATTTTTTTTCGATATCGAAATGAATATGTTCGAAAAAAGTATTAAAGAGTGAAACTAAAACGGAGTGAAAGAAACTGCAAGCTGCATTCCTGCTCTCGAAGAATTTTGTACGCTGAGAATTAAGAAAATTGAGACTATATTATAACCTTCCTTGAATTTTTGGTTTCCTACCAAAATACGAGTGTGTCATTGAGCTGTTCATAAAATAGATCAACACCAGTATACGGACTGTGGTGATCCGATATTATATGTTTTAACATTTTATGAAAGTATGTTTTAAGACATTTTTAATGGTATGTAACACGTTTTGATCGGACTTACCAATAAAAACTTCGATATTAAGCGTATAATATAGTGCTCGTGCAGCAGATACACTGAGGTGGACTTTCGTCACTTGTTTGGACTACCGTCTACAGTGATATGTAAATATAAATATAATAGAGAAATATAATAGGTAAATATTAAATACAGTGAAAATGATAAAAATTTAGTAGCTTTAATTTAACTGATTTTAAGAGGTGTGTATGTAATTATGGCGGTATGGTATAACAAACTGCAAGGTGTCTCAAAAGAGAGACCTGTTGGACTTGTGTGAAGTTGCTCCGTCCGCTGGAACCATGTTCTTTGGTTATAACCAGGAATGTTTTGCAGTTCAGGCACCAAGAAGTCGTCTAACATCTCCACAAAACGCTCTGAATTCACTGTAACTGTACGTCCCCTCTCAACTTCAAAAAAGTAAGGGCCGATAATTCCTCGTGCCGACATCGCAGCCCAAACGGTCACTTTAGGCGACTGTAGGGGGTTTCTGATGTTTGTGTTTTGGATTGGTTGCACTCCAGTAGCGGCAATTTTGCTTGTTTACATGTCCATTAAGATGGAAATGAGCTTCATCCGAAAACAAGATGTTGGTAAACGTTGGAAAGCGCTCAATCATCTGGTTTATGAATATATATATATATATATATATATATATATATATATATATATATATATATATATATATATATATATATATATATATATATATATATATATATATATATATATATATATATATATATATATATATATATATATATATATATATATATATATATATATATATATATATATATATATATATATATATATATATATATATATATATATATATATATATATATATATATATATATATATATATATATATATATATATATATATATATATATATATATATATATATATATATATATATATATATATATATATATATATATATATATATATATATATATATATATATATATATATATATATATATATATATATATATATATATATATATATATATATATATATATAGATATAGATATAGATATAGATATATATATATATATATATATATATATATATATATATATATATATATATAGTATAGATATAGATATAGATATAGATATAGATATATATATATATATATATATAGATATGTCTCTCTCTCTCTCTCTCTCTCTCTCTCTATATATATATATATATATATATATATATATATATATATATATATATAGATATATATATATATATATATATATATATATATATATATATATATATATATATATATATATATATATATATATATATATATATATATATATATATATATATATATATATATATATATATATATATATATATATATATATATATATATATATATATATATATATATATATATATCGGAAAATAGCTGGAGTGTGCCTTTGTTGTATTTCTGGGTCATTTCCAGAATTTGTCAAACCACTATTCTAGAAATCTCAATTGCTATCTACTAAAATTATTAGAATATGTATTATTTTCTCATGTATATGTTACATAGTGATACTACTAATCATAGAATATATACAAGTAGATAAGTCATTTCATACAAAGAATTGTCACTAAAAATGTGGACATGGGAAATTGGAGAAAGAGAGAGCAAATCCTTAGTATGTATTAGACAGTTCGAAATGCAGTCGAAGTCGGCTGTTTGGCGATAAACAAAAACTCAAAACAAAAGAAAACAAACACAAGAACTTCATCAACGTAGTAGCTGCGTAACTTGAGGTATTTTGATAGCAATTTTATTTCAAACTAGCTGGTACCCGGCGCATTGCTGCCCTTCCCCTAGCCTCTCCTTTCCCCAGCCCAACTTGCCCCTGCCCCACTTTCCCCCCTTCCCACCTTTCCCCTTTTCCACCTTCCCCCTTTTCCACCTTCCCCATTACCTCCTATTCTATTACCCCTCTTCTCCTGTGCCTTCCACCACTTCACCAACCTGCCCGCTTCCTCTAGCACTCCTTACTTTACCACCCCTTTTCCCAGCCCCCTTCCATCCCATCAACATATATACAACATTTCATCCCTCTATCTTAAATGGTACCCAGCGCGTTGCTTTATCTTTACCCCTCCTTCAATATGATCCCTTAATCAACCACACATTCTAATTCCTCTGCCCCTCTTCTACCCCTTTCCCAACGCTCCCCTTTCCCAATACTCCCCTTTCCCTTCCCCATTCCCATACCTCCTTTTCGTTTTTCAAAGTAACCCGGCCCGTTGCTGCCCTTTTCCCTACCTCTCCTTCCCCTGCCACTCCTGCCCTTTTCCCTACCACATTTTCCCCTACCACCACGTCCCATACCACTTCTTTCCCCCCCTTCCCCTACCTCCCATGCCCTCCAGAAATCTCAATGTATCCCATTTGTCCGGGATACAGAAAAATTTACAACTCTTTAATGCATACACCCATTAATGTTTATGTCAAGCATTCATCCACTAACAATTACCATATCAATTGTTAAGTTGATATTGACTACAAAAAAATGTTTTTCTTACAAAAGTGGGCGGTGGGTTTGTATGGAATAAAAAGAAGTGTATATGCAAAATTTCAACTGGATAGCATAAAAAGTGGTCCCCAAAAAATGAGCAACAACATACATACGGACAGACAGACGGACATGGCTAGATCGACTCGTCTCGTCGAGCTGATCGAGAATATATATACTTTATGGGTCTACGATGGCTCCTTTAATGCGTTACTAACTGATAATACCATTTCACACTACGTGTGAATGGTATAAAAAGTTGGTGCGTCTAACCTATGACCAGCAGTGTATCTGCACACAGAGACTACCCAGCGGCATCTAGAGATAGAAGACACCGTCTTTTTGACTTAAAGAAAAACATTCCCAAAAGCGCAAGTATCCTATCAGCTATTAAAGGGCAATCGCTGTAGTATGTAAATAGCTGCAAATTTGATGTCAACGATGCCGATTATTGCATAATCAAATGATTTTTATTGTGCAGATCTACCAATTTGCTGTTTACAAACGGATTACCAAATTGAGTAAATAACTTGTTGCCAACAACAAAATGTACTGTGAATATCCTAGCAAACTTATAATTTTGCACAAACCCTTGACCAGTGACGTATGTAGGATTAGTGTATGGAGGCGGGTTCAAAATTTTATAAACATTTTTTAAATTATAATTAAAGTTGTGACCCTTTTGGTTTGCCACTTTTTGTGCCATATTTGCATAAATTGGCCGCAATCTAGGAATGATTTTGTATATTCTTGTGCGTACTAAAAAGAGGATTAAAGATAGAAGGTAAATCAACAAAAGTAGTTTGCGATATTCCAACAAGACTATTTATAAGCGGCACACTGAATCATACATCAAAACATGGTTGGGTACAAAATCATTAGTCTTAATTACAGACTTTTTAAGTATTAAGTACCCAAGACATCACAGCTTTTCTAACTTGTCAGAAAGTGCAGTTCTAGAAAGTTTTGAATATAGTAATGGTAACGCAAGTTCCTTTATGCATTTGGTAGAGCTATGTATAATGCGCAAGTTCTTAGTAAGAATAATTCAAACCAATGTTGTTTGTACAGTTTCTAGTAGCATCAAAAACTTCTCGGGAAAGTTATTAGAAATAGCGACTCATATTCCAAAAGAGTTTTGCTCTCAAAACCAAGGATAGATGATATTTTTCATTGGAAATCCACTGAATTTAGACAATTTCTGTTATATACAGGTATCATTGCTCTTTAAGAAAAGGTTTATTATCATATCAGAAAAAAAGACTAACACATATAAACTCTGTCCAATCTATGTTAACTGTCTTTGTATAAAGTTTCCTATTTTATTTGGAGAAAATAGTGTGTCATATAATGTGCATTGCTTACTACATTTTAGGGAAACAATAGAACTTGTGGGTGATTAAATTTCTGGGTTGGCATATGTATTTAAGTATTACTTACAATCCCTTAAGAAAAAAGTAAAGAAGCCATGAACAATTTTAAAACAAATACATAGGAGAATTTTTGAAAAAAAAAATATTATGAAACCAGTGATATTGGGGAAAGTATGTTTGTTTAGACGAGCCATCTAAAGCTGTAAGTCTCCTAAAAACTTTTGTTGCATTAAAAATAGTATTCCGAATAAAGCTTAAATACCAGGAATACAAAGGTAATCTGGGACAAAAAGCACAGTATCTCTAGAGCGTGCATTATTGTTAGAAATGATATAAAGTACACTGTTCTTTCAGAATATTTAACTCGGGACTGCGTGCCGCTGATCACCGAGTTAACCTACAGAGGCAGAATGCGACGTATGGTGATTGCGTCGATATACTTCTCGGGAGAGAGAACATCACCCCCAGAGGAGGCAGAACAACTGGTGCAGTTCTGCGACAGCCGCAGTCTACCACGAGGCATGGGGAGGCACTGACACCAACTATCGGGGTAAGTGCCTTCTTGAATTCTTTATAAGTAATAGCCTGACATTTATAAACAAAGACTGCATACCAACCTTTGTCACTAAGACTAGCCAAGAAGTGTTAGACTTAACTTTCAGTAGTCTGTCCCTAGAAAACAATATTAGAAGATGGCATGTGTCACAGGAACCCTCCATGACCGACCATCGACTAATCATATTTGAAATAGAAGAGAGTGTAACATCCCATGAAACAAGAAGAAATCCCAGGAAGACTAACTGGGAAAATTATGCGTCGCAGCTATCCTCTGTGATGGCTGGTAAGAAGTCAAACTCGCAAAACACTCTCTTGAATTAGAGCAAGCTGTAGAAGGCCTAAATGCAGTTATCATGAGGTCGTACGAAAGTACATGTCCTATTGTTAAAGACAGTCGCGAATGGGACGCCCCATGGTGGAATCAGCGGCTGTCAAAAGTTAGGATTAAAGTTAGAAGACCCTTCAACGGGGCCAAAAGATCGAATCAATGGGAAAGCTACACCACTGAACTTACTCTATACAATAAAGAGACAAGGAAAGCCAAACGCAGAAATTTCTGTGAGGGCATAACATCCACTGCATCATCCGCTCGAATCTATCGTGCAATGGCTAAGATGCAAACCGATGCGAATATCTCACTACGTAGACCAGATAATTCCTTTACGGAAAATGAGAAACAGAAAATCAAACTGCTCCTGGAGACACATTTTCCATGAGGTACATATGACCTTCTCCAAAATGGGTAGATATATGTACGAACAAATAGAGCGAACATAGATGCCGCCCAGAACGTGATAAATGAAGAAAAATTAAGGTGGGCAATATTCACCTTTAAATCATTCAAATCACCTGGACTAGATGGAATATTTCCAGCACTACTGCAAAAAGGAGCAAAACAGCTAGTCCCAAATTTGCAGAAGATCATGACAAGTAGTCTTGCACTAGGTCATATCCCAGCCCCTTGGAGAAGGGCCAGGGTTGTCTTTATCCCTAAGGAGGGGAAAAAGGATTCAACCCTCCCCAAAGCATTTAGGCCTATTAGC
>JAWNNQ010001214.1:0-12500 GCA_035044765.1 Leucophenga montana
TATTTGAAATTTCATTTATTTATTCTTTTTCTTTTTTTTACGGTGTTACTATTTGGTTGTATTATTATTGAATGTAGACATTATTTCTTCGATTTCTTTTTGACTATACTTTGTATTGTGGTCACTTGCATTTCAAGCCTTTGGAAGAACTGACTCAAGCGTTCCATTGGTATAAAGATCATCAACTGCAAGGATACTACTTTTTTAACAACGTTTTAATTTTTTTTTGGGTATTTTTGGAATTCAGAATCTTTATTTGCTCTTGTGAAGAATTTTTTCTGTCTACTTTGGAATTTTGATAACACACCGGCAACAAATTTGTCTTTTTATTTGCTTGTAGTATTTTGCATTTTTTTTTCATGTTTGTATTATTTTATATAATGTATTTCTGCGTTTTTTCTTTTCTTTTCTTGTTTCTTGTAAATGTTTTTTTTTTTTAGATTTAAATCCATTTTTGAATGTTTTTTTTTAAGTTTTATTTAATATATATAATGTTATAGATACAATATTATATTTTATCTGAATCAATTAATGACAACGCCTCTTAGCTTGTTATGTTTACTGTACAGATTAAGTACAAATTTGGCAATGTTAATTATTGTAATAATTAATAGTAAGATCCACAACGCTTTTATATCGTCCGTCTGATCTACTATTTATTGTCTCCTGGCTATCTTCCGAGCAAAACCAAGTACCCATATTTATGCCAATTTCAGTAAATGAGAACATGCTTCTGGCTACTATGCTGACGATCCGGCCAAGAATTGCAACCTCGAACTGTCCAAACGAATCCTTCACTGACATACAAAACTACCATTTTCAATGTTTGGTCAACCCGCAGAATATAAAAGTCAATAGTGAAAAGTCTAGTCACGTCACTGCCTTTTTACATTGAGGCAAAGGAACCGCCCGTTTTGCGGGAAGTTCAGTCACCTTGATCTTGTATGCTACTGAGGTTTTAAGTTTGAAATGCATGGCACCTGGTGTAAGCCTATCCAGAAAACTGCAGCAGTTTGCTATTCTACACTCTAAAAGTTAAACTAAGTAGTAAACCCTGTATCGAAAATAAATTGCTTGTTTACAAGACAATTATTATGCCCACCTGGATGTACGCCATACAGTTATGGGGCACTACTGCCGTCACAAATATCAACCGTATACAAGTCCTTAAAAACAAGGTTTTGCGAGATTTGAACGTGTCGATTGAGGACATAACAAACAATCCTTTCACAAAAAAAAAAATTAAAATGGGAAATTTTCAATTTTATTTTTTGATGAAATACCTGTAGGAACATTTAATATTTTTATGATTGTAGTGCGTAGCTTGTTATGTAACTTTCGCAAATTTTTTTTTTTTTAAAGTAGCGAAAGCTGCAAATCGAGTTTTATAGAAACTAATATAAGACATGCGATTATGGAAGCGAAAAAATTACGAGATAAGTTGAAAATTTTGCTCATAATGACAGGGATGGACAAAATCTTAATGCAATTAAGATTTTATCTGAGAGTTGTGATATTGGGGACATTCGCATTGCATACGACCCAACTCATTTGATGAAAAATTTGGGTACGAGATACCTTGAGATACGTATACGATTTCAATAGTGCAAACTTTGAAATTATATTCTCGGAAATAATGGAGCAGACGGCACATTTTGAAGGTCAGTCATTTTACATGCATTACAAAACGACTGTTGAAACTTTCAAGTATGTTGTTGGAAATCGTTTACCGTATAGTCCAAGTATAAGCATATCACATTGGCATCAAAACGAGCTAGAAGCTATTGGATATGAAATCGGCGATAATTGGAGTGCACTTACCCCACATCAGAAAGAAAATCGTACCGATATGCATGCAATTGCGCGGGGAGTTGTTCATATGCACAATATAATGTAAACATTCATTGTGAATATGGACAATTCTCTGGGTAAGTGTTAGTTGCCATCTTGCTATCTCATGTCCCACTTCTAGTTCGTTCTTTTTCCACACTTGGACTATATATATTTGAAAGTTTCTACTTTCGTTAATGAAGGAAAATGTTATGATCTTTGATTTTGTGTAGTTTGCTTCATTATCAATTTCGTTTTTAAATTTTTCCTACCAATTGAGGTTAAATATGAATTCGAATGTTTCCTTGTTGCCCTTTTGTTTACAATGTTTTGTATTTCGTTTTGTCCATCCCGTCACACATTATGAACAAAATAAATAACTTTGCGAAAGTAGCATAACAAGCTACGCACTACAACTAAGAAATAATTTTTATTCTGACTATCTGCAACTTTATCTCTTATGATTTCTTATATTATGAAAATAAAATTATTATTTAATGCAGTTCTTTTATGTGGGCGGGAGGGAAGGCGTGGTTGCAGCGCTAAAATTAATTAATTCAAAATTCATAAATAATATGAGCCGCAAATTCTCCAAGTTTCAAGTTTCTAGCTTTAAAATTAGAGTTTTTGCCAAAAAAAAAGTTGATTCCACCCAATGTGCATTTTGGGGAAATTTCTAAGCAAGTAAATACAAAATCCATTAATTGTAAAAATGTCCGTCCTTTTAGAAAATAAAACTACAACAAAATTGTCTCAACTAAGTCGGCTATACAAAACTGTACTTATACTATTCAACTTTTGGGTACGATGTAGCGTATTCCGCATTCTCTTTTTTGTTTCTTTCGGTTCCTTTGCTTTCAGTTGGAAGAATACAGAAAAAAAAATTCTTGTAGATCGACGTTAAGCTTGAAACCGTTGTGGACGCAACACCTTTGCTAAAAACAGCTGCAGTTGACCAATTTATGAACAATTATTATTCTGAAAATACATAATTGCTTCAATTCAAACTTGTTCGATACAAAAAAATAAATTCAAAGTACTCGGATACTTAAATTTCGATAAATTTTAGTCCAAGTAATCCTTTCCCAATACATAAATTATAAATTTTAAACAATAATTTAACAATTTTGTTGGTATTTATTTAACGGCTCTTTACTAAGTTAGCGTTTTACAATTAAATTATAATTAGGACTAGTTTATTACATATTATTTTAAAATGTACAATTATTTAGCAATATTATCAGAATTTTGTTCTTCTAATATAAGATTTATATAAATTAATATTTTGTTAGTGTTAGTTGCCATCTAGTTCGCTCTTTTTTCCACACTTGGAATAAATATGTTTGAAAGTTTCTACTTTCGTTTTCCAATGAAGAAAATTTTTATCATGATTTAATTCTTTAATCTCTTCGTATTTGTTAATTTCTATTTCAATTTCGTTCAATTTCATTTTTTGCTTTTGCTTTTTGTTGTTTTTTATTACATTTTTCGTTCGAAATATTTATTCTTATGCGTTACATATTATTTTCGTTTCAATTTCAATTTCGTTCAATTTCAATTCAATGTTCATTTCAAACATGATCGTTCGAAATATTTATTCTATATAGTACATTACACTTACTCTTTATGAGGATGAAAAAATTCAATACAATACATTTGCACTTTAAATTAAAATCGTCTTAAAAATAATACGCAGAAGCGAAAACAGAATAATTGAACAAAAAAATACAACAAAAGAAATACCAATTGAAATAGTGTCCAAATAAGCAAAATTACTTTTATATTAACTTAAAGAAGGTTTCTATCTATTAATTTTACGAAATTTGGTGCATACAAAGCTATGGTTCAATACAGTACAGCATATTTGAAAGTCCATCTTGTTTTGATTTGGGACCATTCTACAATGGGTTAACTATGACCTAATTCTTTATCTTTACGAAACGGCATCTTATCTGCAGACATTTATACAAAGCAGAAAATTGGACTAAATTCTCACATGAAACACCTTTTGTGTCTAGATATAATATATTTTATTTGAAATGTCAAATATTTTATTAGGGAAACCAGCTGCCATAATGAAATCGTTTTCATTTTATTGACAATTTCCTGATTCCACTTTGGATTGAAAAATCGTGCTTTGGTGAAATTTCACTAATATACAAGTAAATTCAAAATCCAACTAGAATTTAAACAAGAAAAAAATTTAACTTCGGTTGAACCGAAGCTCTAATCTAATAACATTCATACGAAATTTTAAATAGTATTGTAAAACATAAAAGTGGGGGTTTAAATAGGGGATGTATGAAGCGATGTACTAGATGTGTAAGATGCAGCCATATCGAATTTCAAGTTGATATAGACGTTTTCCATACAAATGCATAAAAGTGTGCTCTGGGTTTATATGGGAGTACCTCAAAAAGTGGGCGAAGCGGTTGTCCACTAAAATCCACCAAATCCACTGAAATCAATCAAATTGATTTATATGAAGAATTTTTTCATTAAAAACACAAAAGTGGGCGGTAGGTTTGTATGGGGGTACCCCAAAAAGTGGGCATGGCGGGTTAATATTAATACTCTATTTGACTGCAATAAAAACAAGTGCCTGGTGTTTTTTTTTTTTTTAATATTTTTGCCAATACCAGCGAGCATCGCGATATGGGATTTGATCGAATTTACTTTCTAGTGTGCTACAGAAATCTTTACACAAATTTTCGTCTTGTGATTTATATTTCACAGAAAAATTTCGTCACAGAAATCTTGTACGAGGCATATCCAGAAAGTAAGTGTACTGAATTTTTGTAGGTTTTACAAAATTTTATTTAAACAAAAAAATTACATGATACTTTAGTACATAATGTAAGCTACTTTTCGACATAGTCAACATTCCTCTCTATGCAGGTGGTGAAGCGGGGTATCAATTTTTTATGCCTTCCTCGAAGTAGTTTCCCGCCAACCATTTGGGACCCACCTCGCGGACGGTTTCTGATATCCGAGGGTTTCTGTGACAGTCACAATTGAAGGTCTTCCGCTCCTCTGATCATCATGCACAGACATACGACCGTTTATTAACTCGCGACACCACTTGTACACACTCGTACGATTCATAGCTTTATCACCGTATGCAGTTTTCACCTCATTATAAATCTCAAACCGATGTTTTCCCTTCCAAACGAGATAACGGATTACGCCGCGTATTTCACACTTGGCGGGAGACTGGATTGACATTGTTCACGAAACGTGTTGTCGCGTCGACAGTTATCAACGTACTGACGTCAAACCGGTCTCATTGCAAAGGGGAGAAGTCAGGCTACACTACCGTGTTGCCAACATGACGAAAACAAAATCACTCCGGCCGTGAGAGCCTCAGTACACTTACTTTCTGGATATGCCTCGTACATTTCATTCAAAGCAATGTTTAATGCGCATACTTTTTAGTGCTATACACTAAACAAAAGTACATTACATACTATGTATGTAATTGGAATTTTTATCAGATTAGAAAACAAATTTTGTGTCACTCCAAATATAGGAAAATACAATGTACATATTGTTTTTCAGTGGAGTCCTTTATTTGGTGTGATGCAAAATGTGTTTTGGTCTATATGGTCGCCTCCTTGAAGAAACATCAAACATTTTAGAAACCGTGTACGATATTTCACGCTGAATGCTTTTTCAAGATAAATTTGAAATATACATAATAGTAATAAAATTTTAAAAACACCAACTCATGATCATTGACCTCTTTAGCTCATGACCAGCTGGTGCGACATCTAGCGTTGAGTTGAACAAATCTAGTTCTCTTGCTAGCGCTTATGTGAAATTGAACCTTTCCAATAGATTTTAGATTTATATTAATATTGGTCCTATTGGTCTTAGCTTGGATTATATATAGCCTATATCCTTCCTCGATAAATCTATCTAACGCTGAAAGAATTTTTCAAATTGGACCAGTAGTTCGTGAGATTAGTGCGTACAAGCAAACAAACAAACAAACTTTTCTTTTGTTTATTCACACCAAAAATATGGAAGTTACCATAGTTTTAGCATTTCTGAAATTATGGTAGAGAAACTAAAATTTTTTCCAGTATTTAATTTTTACGGTATTTGCTTATTGAAGTGAAACTACTTTTGGCACGGTGTGAATTGGATTCTATGAAAAAGAAACAACTATAATTGTATGCTGCGAGAGAAAGAGATAAAATGCGTTTCTATATAGTTTCACTATTCTTTGTCTCCTCTTTGTGCTATGGTTCGTGCGTCCAAACAACTCTATCGTCATATACGATGTTGTTGTTGCTGTACTCTATCGTCATATACGTTACTGTTGTTGTTGTACTTGTGGCTGCTGTTGCTGTAGCTGTTGTTGTTATTGTGTTTGATGCCAGAAACGCCAAGGAAGGGAGAGAGAAAGCAGCTTAGTCAGTAGCAAACACGCATGGTACAATATACACATATGTATATGAAAATAACAGAAATTTCGTCACAGAAATCTTGTACGAGGCATATCCAGAAAGTAAGTGTACTGAATTTTTGTAGGTTTTACAATTTTTTATTTAAACAAAAAATTACTCGCGGACGGTTTCTGATATCCGAGGGTTTCTGTGACAGTCATAATTGAAGGTCTTCCGCTCCTCTGATCATCATGCACAGACGTACGACCGTTTTTTAACTCGCGACACCACTTGTACACACTCGTACGATTCATAGCTTTATCACCATATGCAGTTTTCACCTCATTATAAATCTCAAACCGATGTTTTCCCTTCCAAACGAGATAACGGATGACGCCGCTTATTTCCCACTTGGCGGGAGACTGGATTGACATTGTTCACGAAACGTGTTGTCGCGTCGACAGTTATCAACGTACTGACGTCAAACCGGTCTCATTGCAAAGGGGAGAAGTCAGGCTACACTACCGTGTTGCCAACATGACGAAAACAAAATCACTCCGGCCGTGAGAGCCTCAGTACACTTACTTTCTGGATATGCCTCGTACATTTCATTCAAAGCAATGTTTAATGCGCATACTTTTTAGTGCTATACACTAAACAAAAGTACATTACATACTATGTATGTAATTGGAATTTTTATCAGATTAGAAAACAAATTTTGTGTCACTCCAAATATAGGAAAATACAATGTACATATTGTTTTTCAGTGGAGTCCTTTATTTGGTGTGATGCAAAATGTGTTTTGGTCTATATGGTCGCCTCCTTGAAGAAACATCAAACATTTTAGAAACCGTGTACGATATTTCACGCTGAATGCTTTTTCAAGATAAATTTGAAATATACATAATAGTAATAAAATTTTAAAAACACCAACTCATGATCATTGACCTCTTTCGCTCATGACCAGCTGGTGCGACATCTAGCGTTGAGTTGAACAAATCTAGTTCTCTTGCTAGCGCTTATGTGAAATTGAACCTTTCCAATAGATTTTAGATTTATATTAATATTGGTCCTATTGGTCTTAGCTTGGATTATATATAGCCTATATCCTTCCTCGATAAATCTATCTAACGCTGAAAGAATTTTTCAAATTGGACCAGTAGTTCGTGAGATTAGTGCGTACAAGCAAACAAACAAACAAACTTTTCTTTTGTTTATTCACACCAAAAATATGGAAGTTACCATAGTTTTAGCATTTCTGAAATTATGGTAGAGAAACTAAAATTTTTTCCAGTATTTAATTTTTACGGTATTTGCTTATTGAAGTGAAACTACTTTTGGCACGGTGTGAATTGGATTCTATGAAAAAGAAACAACTATAATTGTATGCTGCGAGAGAAAGAGATAAAATGCGTTTCTATATAGTTTCACTATTCTTTGTCTCCTCTTTGTGCTATGGTTCGTGCGTCCAAACAACTCTATCGTCATATACGATGTTGTTGTTGCTGTACTCTATCGTCATATACGTTACTGTTGTTGTTGTACTTGTGGCTGCTGTTGCTGTAGCTGTTGTTGTTATTGTGTTTGATGCCAGAAACGCCAAGGAAGGGAGAGAGAAAGCAGCTTAGTCAGTAGCAAACACGCATGGTACAATATACACATATGTATATGAAAATAACAGAAATTTCGTCACAGAAATCTTGTACGAGGCATATCCAGAAAGTAAGTGTACTGAATTTTTGTAGGTTTTACAATTTTTTATTTAAACAAAAAATTACATGATACTTTAGTACATAATGTAAGCTATTTTTCGACATAGTCAACATTCCTCTCTATGCAGGTGGTGAAGCGGGGTATCAATTTTTTATGCCTTCCTCGAAGTAGTTTCCTGCCAACCATTTGGGACCCACCTCGCGGACGGTTTCTGATATCCGAGGGTTTCTGTGACAGTCATAATTGAAGGTCTTCCGCTCCTCTGATCATCATGCACAGACGTACGACCGTTTTTTAACTCGCGACACCACTTGTACACACTCGTACGATTCATAGCTTTATCACCATATGCAGTTTTCACCTCATTATAAATCTCAAACCGATGTTTTCCCTTCCAAACGAGATAACGGATGACGCCGCTTATTTCCCACTTGGCGGGAGACTGGATTGACATTGTTCACGAAACGTGTTGTCGCGTCGACAGTTATCAACGTACTGACGTCAAACCGGTCTCATTGCAAAGGGGAGAAGTCAGGCTACACTACCGTGTTGCCAACATGACGAAAACAAAATCACTCCGGCCGTGAGAGCCTCAGTACACTTACTTTCTGGATATGCCTCGTACATTTCATTCAAAGCAATGTTTAATGCGCATACTTTTTAGTGCTATACACTAAACAAAAGTACATTACATACTATGTATGTAATTGGAATTTTTATCAGATTAGAAAACAAATTTTGTGTCACTCCAAATATAGGAAAATACAATGTACATATTGTTTTTCAGTGGAGTCCTTTATTTGGTGTGATGCAAAATGTGTTTTGGTCTATATGGTCGCCTCCTTGAAGAAACATCAAACATTTTAGAAACCGTGTACGATATTTCACGCTGAATGCTTTTTCAAGATAAATTTGAAATATACATAATAGTAATAAAATTTTAAAAACACCAACTCATGATCATTGACCTCTTTAGCTCATGACCAGCTGGTGCGACATCTAGCGTTGAGTTGAACAAATCTAGTTCTCTTGCTAGCGCTTATGTGAAATTGAACCTTTCCAATACATACATACATAGATAGATTTTAGATTTATATTAATATTGGTCCTATTGGTCTTAGCTTGGATTATATATAGCCTATATCCTTCCTCGATAAATCTATCTAACACTGAAAGAATTTTTCAAATCGGACCAGTAGTTCCTGAGATTAGCGCGTTCAAGCAAACAAACAAACAAACTTTCCTTTTGTTTATTCACACCAAAAATATGGAAGTTACCATAGTTTTAGTATTTCTGAAATTATGGTAGAGAAACTAAAATTTTTTTAAAGAATTTAATTTTTACGGTATTTGCTTATTGAAGTGAAACTACTTTTGGCTCGGTGTGAATTGGATTCTCTGAAAAAGAGACAACTATAAATGTATGCTGCGAGAGAAAGAGATAAAACGCGTTTCTATATAGTTTCACTATTCTTTGTCTCCTCTTTGTGCTATGGTTCGTGCGTCCAATCAACTCTACCGTCATATACGATGTTGTTGTTGCTGTACTCTATCGCCATATACGTTACTGTTGTTGTTGTACTTGTGGCTGCTGTTGCTGTAGCTGTTGTTGTTATTGTGTTTGATGCCAGAAACGCCAAGGAAGGGAGAGAGAAAGCAGCTTAGTCAGTAGCAAACACGCATGGTAGAATATATTATATATATATATATATATATATATATATATATATATATATATATATATATATATATATATATATATATATATATATATATATATAGCAAGTATGACCAAAATAAGTATAAATTCCGGATTTAAACCAAGTATATCAAAAGTTGATATAAATATAAGAAAAAAACCGTAACTTTGGTGGAACCAACTCTTTAATACCTTACATGGATTTTTGAACTATTTAGCCATGGAATAATAAAATAAGAAAAAACTTTTACATCGGTAGAACCAAATCTTTAATACTCCTTACTTACTGCTATTATTATAACAATTATTATTTGAATATAAATAATTGCTTTAATTCAAACAGGTTCGAAACAACAAAATAAATTATTTGTGTATTATAGCTATACCTTCTAGTGGATAAATCGCGGTTGTTTTTGAACTTCAGTTGCTTCTGGTTAAAAAACTCTCAGTGCCAACAACCAATATTTCAAAGACTGTGGGTGTAGAGAGAGCGACAGACAGTCAGATGGATATGGCTAGATCTACTCATCTTGTCATGCTGATCACGACTATATAAACTTTATGGTGTCTCCGATGCTTTCTTTAAGGCGTTGCAAGCATTGTGAAACTATTATTATTCACATTCTGTGTGAAAAGTATAACAAGAGAAAACACTTAATTTGGTGAAACCGAAGTTTAATACTCTTCATACTTGCCATTTTTGTAATTATTAACGACATACTTAGATTTAACTACTTTGAATACAATATAATAAAAATTTTTCATATATTTGGAAAGAATTTCGCTTTTTTTATGGTTTTGTATGAAATAGAGGGCTGTGGATAATGTTGTTGCGAATGAAACGATGAGAAAGAATTAAATTACACAATTTAAAGAAATTTTGTTGAGCTATCTCATATATTTACTGATGTAAGTATACAATTTATACAATATTTCCTATTATTATTTGGATTCACCTTTTGTATGCTGTTGACCAATTTTATTATTTATAGTTATTGTTTAAAAACAAGTAAGAATTAGACAGTCAATATTCAAGACTACGAAATACCTTGGGCCGTTGCTAATGTATACCTATGCAGAATTTGAAATTTTAGAACGCACTCAAAAATAAAAACACTATCAAAGCACTACCTTTTTTTATTTCTCTTTTAATTAGACTTTCTATAAATTTTGATCAAAATCAAATTTAAATCTAAAAAACAAGTAATTTTTTATTAAATAGAGCTGAATGGGCAACATCTTACACTGTGTGGCGACCCTGTTCACACATGCTTCACAATATCTTGGCGGGCTTGATTCGAATACGATTTTTGTATAGAATAAAATGTAACAGAGTAGGCAGAAAATTACAGTAATGTGGTGTGCTAATGTTTGTGTAGCGATACCGAAGCTTTAAACTATTCACAAATGTGTCGGAAGTGCTTTATACTAAACTATTTTTGTTAGGATTATGTTTTTCGAGTAATAAATACCAATATATATTTCAAGCATCATTTTGAAAGATAGGTTTGAATTTGAAAAAAAAAAAAAAACAAAGGAGGAGGAAAAAGTTTGCTTTGCCATTTTGGAGAAGATTTTGTCCTCAAAAATATTGCAAGATACTGCACCCGTGCTCCTTCTTAGAAATGTTAGCAAAAATATTTTTATGTTCACTTATAACTGAATGGTAACTCTGCAAAACATAGTTAAAACTGCTGTTGGCCAACAAAGAAAAAAAAAGAGTCAATTGATGACGGACTAGCGTGCAGTCACAAAAGAAAGATGCAGAGAGGGAGAGAGAGTTAGTGAGTGGCCTATCGAGCGAACAGTTACAACAACAAAAAGCCAAGGCAAAAGCAGCGTTAAGTAGATGAATTCGTGAAGTATCGCTGTATCTGTGAAGTTGTTTTGCATTCGCTTACGGACGGTATTCAGTGCATGATCGTTACGGAGCGCTCGCGAATGCTAAACAACAGAAAACGAAAACAAAACAAAAACAGCACAATACAATAAGCACAAAAAAGGAAAGCAAAACAAAAAAACTTCGGTTCCGATCACTGGCAGAGACGAGACTTTGTGGAGATCGCTACGTACCACTGGTGTGCATATCCACACTTACATAGAGAGAGCGCGAGAGTAAAAAAGAGATACGCCAACAAACTGGCGGACAGACAGAAAAAAGTTTTACCAATCAAGTTTTTTATTTCGCAATAATGAATGTATTGTAACAACAACAAAAAGCAGCGGCGGCAACTACACCAATAACAGCAACAACGACAAAACTTCAACCTAGTTAATGTGAATGTTTTTTAACGCTCGCTGCCACTCGCTGATCGGATCTGAACTGTACGGTATTCGGCTACGCGCGCACTAAGAGTCGTGTCGAGCAAAGTAAATGCGCTATCAAAAATATGAATAAGATTGTGTGTGTTTAAGTGAATGGAAATGTGCGGACCAGAAAAGTTATGAAAATGCAATTGGAAAAAAAAACAAAAATGTACATAACGATAATTAAAAGATGAAAATGACAAGTTTGCAATATTTTTCTTACTCATAAAATCGTACAAAATATAATGTATGTACATACATAAATGTACATACATACATGTACGTAAATGTTAATAGGATAAGTTTTTCTATGTGTTCATTTGCATATAAGGCGAAAGCATAAAACATTTTGTGTTCAAGTGATGAAAGACAAATGCAAAACAAAACTATACTATATAGTATAAATGTATACATATGTACACACTCGTACATACATAAGTATCTCAGTATCAACAATAATAACAAAATTAAAAGCATAGAATAATGAAAATATTCGTAAAGTGAACGTGCTAATTCGTCCAAAAAGACTACGTCGTACAACAGCAATAAAACAATACAAC
>JAWNNQ010001214.1:17500-102516 GCA_035044765.1 Leucophenga montana
CATGTTGAAGGTGTGAAAGGGGGAAGGAGTGGCAGGGAAAGGGGGCCGCGTACAACGTCGCGGGGACTTACTAGTGGTCTATAATTCCCACAATATTGAATATATCTGAACCGATCTTCCGATCTGAACCATTCCTTATCTTAATTTCACAACTTTCAATCACAAAATAAACTTACTACCTTCAAAAAATAAGACAAACGAGTTTTCAAAAATTAAGTTAAAAACTCATCTCGTCGCTGACCATGAATGAATATTCTTAATGTGCACAGAAAAAATTCAATACAATAATTTAATTTAAATATATTTTCTATCGGAGTTATGGATTCTACTTAACGTGAAATTTTCATAAATATAATGCTTCGTTTTATGAAGTGTCGTCATACCAATGATCAAACCGACACCTCAAACATCAGGTACTACTATTCTTTATGGGGTCTAGGATGATTGCCTAAGGTGTTACAAAATAATAATGCTATTATACGAGGGTTTCCTTTCATATTGTTGTCTAATAATGGAACACAGTAATTTAACATTGAAAATGACTTTATTGTTTTGCAAAATATTGCCGAGGTTGTACCTCCAAAGTCACCAAGGGCTTCTTCAGACGTCGAAAAACTTTGACGACGCAATTTATTTTTAATGTGCGGGAAAAAAAAAGTTATTGGGTGCCAACTCAGGGCTGTAAGGCAGATGACGCATCAACTCGATGTTTTCATGTTCAAAAACTCTCTTGTATGAAGCGGCGTGTGAGAGCTCGGATTGTCGTGGTGGAGGATGATCCGTCTTCGACGGTTAGTTTTCTCCATTCTCTGATAACTTCTGGCAAACAAATGGTTGTGTACCCTTCAGAATTGACCTCTTCCGTTTCTCTAATGGAAAAGTTGCGACATGACCAGTTTTGCGAAAAAACAGTCGACCATTTGGTTCGTCATCACCCATACAGTCATAGACGTGTTCTGAACCACCGCAGCTGTTTTTCAACATTTGTTTTTCCAATCGAAACGATCCTTATTTTGGACGATTGTCCTACGCGATCAAATCTTCTCGAAGGTCAAATGTTCATGTCATATACATATGTATGCTTGCACCACTAATACCCAGGGATGTCTCTGTCTCTGGCATAAACATTTTTGGACGACCTTCTCTAAATTCGTCCTTAAACGTAGGAAGTCCGCGATTAAACTTGTTATATCAGCGTTCCATAGTAGCAATGGATGGGGCTTCATCTCCAAAAGTGAAAATAAGTTTTTTTGTGCAATATTGTCTTGATAATCCACATCGAAAGTTGTAATAAATTATCGTACGATAATTTTCAAGTCACTGTAAATAGTGCCCGTACATCGAAACGTTCTGCGTACATTTATGCTAAACAATGTCAAACTTTCCAATTTAAATGTCAGCTGGCAGTTAACAATCTTATTGTTGCCAAGGCACAAGGTTTAATTATTTACAAATATACATAGATACAAATCCGAATCCTGAAAAACTCCAGAGAAATAATTTTATCCTTTTTTAAATACACAACTTCTTATACTTTTTCCTCCTACTTACTACTCATTGGTGTGCAAAGTATATTATAGTCAGGCACCTCAACTTTGTATTGTAGTATATTATCATTACTTGTTTATTTTATTTTAATACATATATTTCTCTCATTTGCGGGAGCAACCTTGGTTTAACTAATGTTGCATAAGGTGAAATACATAAGAGAGATCAAGAAATAAAACAAGAGAGAGAGGGAGAGAAAGCGATTAAATCGTAAAGAGAGTGAGGCGGCATACTTCTTTTTCATCGTCGATTTCTGTAACGTCGTCATTCAGAAAAAGCAAAAGTTGAGCTTTTTATACGTTGATATGTATTTCTGTTTCTTCACCATCATAGAAAAAACGTTGTTGACTTTTCCAATGAGTAATTTTATTACCACAAACACATATGTACATTCGAAGTGACATACATTCAACTTTGCAGACGCTTAAACAATATGTATGTATGCATATATAAACATATCTTTATAAGTACATACATACACACATGCATGCAATACATACATACATACATATGTACATATTTCCGCTGCCACAGCAAAAACCTGATCTGCTTCAAGCTGCGATCGATTGAGCAAACGACTAGATTCACTCTGTAGAATTATTTCTTTTCAAGTTTCACATTTATTTTATTTTGCTGCTGCCAAGTACACAACTTTATAAAGCTTTTGTTGTTGTGAACAACTTTCAAATATTTTTTACTTTCCATTTCAGTAAATGTTCTGAAACCTGAATGTAGGAATTAAAAAAAAAGTAACAGTTTGTGTATACGTTTATTATTTTTCGAATCAAGTATTAAATCGACCGTCAAGTAAAAATGAGTATCTATTCAAATTGGAAGAGTGAGATTATATAGTATTTTATTTCTATGGGCGTGACGGACTTATGAAACATCCATACACCCTCATAGCCATTTTCAAGTGGATACATAGAAGGATTGTCCATTAAAGTATAAATATGAACAATGTGTTTGCGTAGGGTA
Organism: Leucophenga montana; assembly: GCA_035044765.1. Taxonomy (NCBI): domain Eukaryota; kingdom Metazoa; phylum Arthropoda; class Insecta; order Diptera; family Drosophilidae; genus Leucophenga; species Leucophenga montana. Next base: position 20,027 of record JAWNNQ010001214.1, read on the forward strand.
GGGGCTACCATTTATAGTGGATATGGCGGAACTCTTCTCTCTACTCTTCTCGAGATAATATGACATAATTTTTAAAAAGCTTTAAATATGTTAAATAATGATTACAGATTTAGAAAGTAGTTTAATTACTTTCAGTTTTTAAGAAAAGTAGCTATTTTTATTGTTTAAAATCAAACCATTTTAGTTACTTTTACGTTTGAATACAATAGCATAGAGTAAAAATATTTAAGAGCTATAGGTGCCAAAATACGAGTATGTTATATGCTTCATTGCGATAAGGAAATGTATGTTTAATGAAAACAAAAGAAAACTATAACTTCTGTATAAAAGCTTAAGTACTGTTCACACTATAACATCCAAAGGGAGGCTTGGTAGACCAGATAAAGTATATTTATTCTTGACCAGCATAAAAAGTCATATATTCACATGTCCGTCTGTCCTTCCGACCGCCTGTTTCAGTGACGAGGTCTTAGAGAATAAGAGATAGTGCCTTTAATTTTGGAAATTTAAAATCTATTCCCTATGTATCAAAATAATGCCGCTATAAAGAGTAGGTTCCATTCTTGGTCCCCATTTTTGAGTTTTGGTGTTACGATTTTTTTATACCAATGATATACAGTGTAGCCCCCATACAAAGCACCCTCCCACTTTTTACTTTTTATATGAAAAACATCTTTATTTTGGTCAATAGCCGTTTCACATAAATGTACTAATGGTTTGGGGTAGATATTATGCAAACGCACCAATTTTTAGTCAAACAATCGGTAGCCCAAATGTTCAGTGAAAGTGGGATGAATCGATGTTTTGTAAACTACCAATTCCATTTCCATGAATTTCAATGAAGATATTCTTTGATCTTTGTTGAATTCTCTCACAGTTTTTGCTGTGATCACGGATTTCGGTTGGCCAACATGTTAGTCATCAAACAGCGTTTTCCAATCATGAATTCTGCCATTACAACGACTTTTTGTTTCTGACTATGGCAACTACCACTCCTTCATCGTCTTACTTTTATTAACTTCATTTATATCTTCCTTCCTTTTTAAAGCTATCATCTTAACTTTGTATTAATAATCAAAGGAAATAATAGAAAAATCAAGGAATATATAATCAAATTTAAAAATACAAACATTTTTTTGTAATATTTTGTGCGAGATTAAATAATCAATTTCTCTTCTTAGTGGTATATGTAAGTATTTTCTTACATGCATATTATATATGTACATTTATTTCATATACTATCTATGAACACATACGAACAAATTTCCAAAGATAGTGAGGAACAATTATAATAGATGGGCAGACATGATATGTATAACAGAAGTAACAACAACGACATTTTTCGCATGAGCGAGACAAATAGCAATAATTCCAAAACATGATTTTTATGATACTATATAAATTACACAAAATTTTCACAGAAAAGTATATAATACCAATTTCACGTATATGACCACGAAATTTTGGTGTAATTTTTTGGCAAATAACTATAATGTACTTTTGATCCTAGATTCATTCAAATTGGAATCATTCCTTTACAGCTCTGATTCATATATGCACAGATGCATATCCAGTAGAATATTGGAAGAATCCATTCGTTGACAAGCTATTACAAGTAACAAACGTTCATTTCACTTGGCATCGGCAAAAATATTGCAGCAAACGAAACAAGTTACAACAAGCTTAAGCTTAACGAACATGATTCGTTTGCAAAGACAGATCAAATCGAATGAAACAACAAACCACAGAAAATCCAACCCTATAACTTACTCTTCAACAGTATATATACATATGTATTTATAAAGAGTTTTTCAATAAGGACATAACAATTTTTTATTTTGGTATCGAAAAAATATTACAAACGAAAACGATATGTTTCAACCAGTTGTAAGTTGAGTTGAATCTGGTTCGATACTAAGGAGCAAACCGAATGAAAAGACAAGGCAAATGGGGAAAACAAATAAAGCAGTCTTTTGATTGACTTACTCTTTAATAGTGCTTATCTTGAAAAGAGGACAAGTGGGAAGAGAGCCATGTGAAAGAATATATTCAAGCATTTTGCTCGTTTACTTTCATTTATTTTATACCGAAGAACGATTACAGAATTCTGTTCACATGTTTGATGCATGATGCCTATGTTTTTGTTGATGTTTGTCCCACTAGCGAACATAGATTGTGCGATACCAAAACATTACAGAAAGCACTAGTAAAACAATACATGCAAATTTTGCTTTGTTTCATTTACTGGTTTGCTTTAATAATTCATTGATTCACTTCTTTTCCTTGCAAACGAATCAAATTTGCTCCACTAAACTTGTTGGAATGTATGACGTTCGTATGCAATAATTTTTCGGTACCTTATATTTCACTGGCGTTACGTAGAAGCGCTTGCTAACGAATGTATTTGTGCCAGGCTCTAATATCTATGAATATTTGAGTAGAAAGGTACTAGTCTGCACTTATAAAAACAAAATTTTTCGCTTTCTACAATAATGTATTTTGTTAGCTGTCTTTGTAAAATTATGAAAGCAAAATTAGAGTCGAGGAAGGCCTATATTGAAAATTAAATAAAAACGTGACAAAACTATTTTTGAGGCAAATCAACAAATATGGAAACAAAATTTTAAACTGAGTGATTTTTACAATAGCGGTAAAATGGTTGCGACGAATGAAATTTTGATCTAAACTTGTACTAGTCCGGCTTCTGTTGGTATAGAACCAGTTTGGCGTCTCAAATCTATCTATATATCTCTTATCTATCAGACAGACTATCGGACGGACGGACTTGACTAGATCTACTCGTCATATAGAGCTGATCAAGAATAAATATTCTATATGGGGTTTCCGGTGCTTCCTATATGTTGATGTTTCAACAAACCCATTATACCATGCTTACAAATATTTGTAGCGTATAAAAAGGATCGCTTTTAGCGAATTATACTGTCTACCACCACGCCTAATACCACTTATTCCCTTCCCCCTTCACCCTACCTACCTTCCTTTCACTTCAACTTCTCCCTGCCCCCTTTTCCATGCCCCCCACGATCCAATTAACTCGTGGAGGGTAATGATCTCTGATTTGTTGAATTCGTATCCGCCCCGAATAGCAGAACAACTATCCACTACTTCCCCTCCCTCTACTTCCTTTTAAAGTTAAGTTGCCAATTATAAAACAGCAAACTGTGAATATAAATTTTACGAAATAAAATAAGAAAAATCAATTTGATAGAAAAATCATATGACAGTTGTTTTCGGCCTATAAATACAAAAATAAAAAATAACTGCTTTCTCGCGGTATGTGACTGATGCGAAAAATAGCTTAAAACCATCTTTGATGCGGGTTATATATCGTGCTAAAATTTGAGCTCAATCGGTGCAGAACATTTTGAGATATTATCAAATAATTTTTTTCTCGAGGTTGGTAAACTAGTCAACGTTTGGTGCGTTATGCGACTATTGAAATGTTTTTAGGAAGGGTACGAAACGTTAAAGCGTTCCGCAGTGTGGTTGACGATTTGCCTCCTCAACTGACGAAAACGTTAAAAAATGAATAAAAATGTGCCTTAAAACCATTGGGTGGGCATCAACGGACGTAATTTCTATTTTCCTCCCACTCTTTCACTTTTTGTATGAAAAACGTCTTTATTTAAGTAAATGTCAACTTGAAATTTTGATATGGTGGCTTCTTATGACTGATGCAGTAATTGAACTGTTTCTCGTGCTGTATGGCATGTGGCACCGTCTTGTTGAAACCACATGTCCTCCACATCAATATCTGCAAGTTTCGGCAAAAAAAAAAGAAACTGGTTAAAATTTCACGATAACGAACACCATTCACGGTTTGTGTTAGACCTGCCTCATTTTTGAAGAAAAATGGACCGATAATGCCTCCATCCCAAAATCCACACCAAACAGTGACACGCTGTAGATGCATTTGTTTCTCATAAATCACTAGTGGATTTTCTGAGCCAAAAATGCGACCATTTTTCCTGTTCACGAAGCCATCGAGATGAAAATGAGACTCGTCACTAAAGATGATTTTGTCTTCAAAATCGGCAGTTGTTGTTGTTTTACTACTTGGGACACCCGTTACATATCTACATACATATGTACCCAAGTATATAAATTTAAATATAAATGCGACTAACTTCCTTTCTTTTCGCAGTTTCAAAGAATGTTGATGTTGCAATACAGCAAGCATGGTGAGTGCATTCTCAAAGAGATCGGTGCGGCTTTCAGAGGGGAGCATCCAGCGGATTTGACTATTGTCTGTGAGAACAAAGTTAAATTGCATGCGCATAAATTGGTACTAGCTGCTGCGAGTCCGCTTATAAGGTAAAATTCAAGTTGAATCAGAATTTTGAAACATGTGCTAAAACATTTTCTTAAATCTACTTCACATACAGAACTCTACTGGAGGATACACAGCTGAGTGATTGTGCCACTACTGTATACTTTCCGGATGTAAATGCCACTTATTTCAAGTTTCTTTTGGACTTCCTCTATTCCGGCCAGACATGCATCACATCAAGAGATGTTAACTATTTGCATGATTTACTACTACTATTACAAATCAAATCAGACAGCTGGAAAACAACAGATTCGGCGCCGCCCTATATAAGCGGAAAATGCAGTACAATGCGTGAGCGGGATCGTGAACGGCAGAGCCGACAGTCGCGACTTGATCAGTTTGATTCAACACATAATTTATTGACAGATCAAACGCTCAAATACGAAGTCGATAGTGTGGATGAACAACGCCAAACTGGTTCAGAATATCTTGGTGTTGATGGCAACTTGAGTGAGCGCTGCGAAAGCGAAGAACCCAGATCACTGAAACATGCAGATGATGATGTCAATGCCGATGCCGATGCAGATATTGATTGCGTTAAGGACAATAGAAGCGATAAGTCTACCAATGAAATTGTAAATCTTTCCAACATTCCAGTGCGAAGTCGGCAGACAAATAACCACAACGACAATGGTGGTAGCGGCAATTCGTTGAACCCAGTTAATTTATCATTGGGTTTGCGAAGCAAAAATGAAATTTCGACAAGATATCAATCGTTTAGCACGGACACAAGCGCTGGCGGTAGTGATTCGCCTGGCATAAATGAAAGCACAAAACGGAAAGGACTTTTTTTCGACGCACACAAAGATGTTATGAAGCCGTTATCAGATGCTTCGGATATCAATAGTTCTCCAGAGAATTATGTAGTCACACCGCATAGAAAGCGCCGTCCTGGTTTCCACAATGCACAAAGCGACAACCAACCGTTTGCATCTTACCAGCACAATTTACTTGAAGAACTGCGCCTTGTGAAGGCCAGTGCGTCGCCGCAAGCGTCTGATTTTCCGTCCGAAAAAAACATTCTATCACCGCTTGAGGAAGGAGGCCACAACGGAGATAATTTAACGTCAGAACGAAAAATGTTGGAAGCTCAGCGAAATAGAGTGCCGAGTCCTGATCTCCAGATGCATCTGGCGCCTCAATTTGTCTACCAATGGCAATCAAATCAGAATGCTGCTGCCATTTCTAACATGCCAAACCTGCAATCGCGGCTGTCAAGCCTTTCACAGATGAACTTAGGACTCGACTCGGAAAGCCGAAATAGTGTTGTAGGTGGTGGTAGTGGAGGTACTGCTGTGCCAAGCATCACGTCCAATAATTCAACGCATTCTTCGTCTGTCCGTGAGTATCGCTGTGAATATTGCGGCAAACAGTTCGGAATGTCGTGGAACCTAAAGACCCATCTGCGTGTTCATACGGGCGAGAAGCCATTCGCTTGCCGACTCTGTGTAGCCATGTTCAAGCAAAAGGCGCACTTACTCAAACACTTGTGTTCAGTTCATCGAAATGTAATAACAACGACCAACGGTACAGACACAGAGAACCGCTATAGCTGCTGCTTCTGCTCGATGTGCTTCGAGTCGGTGCAGGAGCTTGTCCGACATTTGTCCGGCCACCATAATAACCTTCTGCTGACCAAGAATCTTCGCGAATAAAAACCTGAAAACAATGGCGCGGCTTGTAGCTGTAGGCTGGCGACCAGTTGCACAGTATTTCGACCCGCAGCCAGAACTATTTCAAAGAGACCTGAATTTTTAATTGTATACAAATATTTTTACATCCGATCACTTCATTACGATTACGATTTTCATGTATTCGCAAAAGTTTATGTGATTAAAGTTTTTCTCCAATAAGAACTTTTACTTATGAATGACATGTGTTCATGATCCACAATTTTTCCAGTCGATCAGTCGAATTGATAAGCAATGGAGAAACAGATCTATTAATACGTTTTTATAAATATACAGACAGCTCTTCTCCACAACACTTAACCTAATGTAATGACTACTGTATTTTAATCATTTTTACTTTTCTAATTTGATTTTATTTGTATGTATTTCCATGTACTCGTACTTCTATAAACACTTTTCCGATAAAAAAGGAAAACTGTAACAAATGTAAAAAATAAAATTTGATATTTTTCTTTTTTTCTTAAAATTTTTATCGGTTTTTACTCGTTTTAAAAAAAATAGATAGGTCAGACTCTGTTTAACAATCTCATAAGCCAGTTAAGAGTTAATTCCACGTATGGCCGAAACCTTTCAAGCATTTAGTTGCAAACTGCTAATGGAACAGCTCTAGCAGAGATGTTTCTTATAAATATCCTATACCACTCTACTTTCCCGAGGAAGACTGGATTTACGCCACGGACCGATCTGTGCAAGGAGAATTGCTTGGGAATTGGATTTTGTATGTATTTCCCATCGAAATGACATTACCTATTGGTTATTTTAATATAATATTTTTTATTTAAAAAATAATAGAGTTATTAAATGTAAATGTTAAATGAAATAAAACTTCAGCTTCGCGTCGTTGCATCTTTACGTCGTTATTTTGCTGAGAGCGTCGTTTGTCAAACACGTTTTTCATCGTTCGCCGCTACTTCCGAATGTGCTTGGTTTTTGTGACAGGCTTGCCACAACATCGTCCTCATCAGCTGTTTTTGTCAGGACCGTCCATGCGCCGTTGCCAGAGCATTCCCACATAAATGTAAATAATTTTTTTTATATGGGTCAGTAGTTTTGTCGGCGCAAAAATACTCATGTGCCGCGCCGGCATTGAGAGGATGACCTGGTTTGTGGAAGAAGGATATTCCTCGGTTCAGTGTTCCAAGTATGGCAGATGGTGTCATCTTCGAACCTGGGGATCCACTCTCATAGAGACTGGACAGTACAGTTTGTTACTAACTGTTGCTCATCTTCTGATACCACTGAAAGCTGTAGCACAGTTTCTACTGCATCAGCACCTGACATTACTGCAACAACAACCACACAAACAGCTGCCGTTACTAGCTGGGTATACTACGTTTGTGGCAGTCCGATACTTCGCAATGTCATGTCATTGAGATGTAGCGGCTGTCACAATTGGTGTCATATGAGGAGATGTACAGACCTGAGTTCTATAGAGAGTGGAGAGCTCAATCAATCAATCTTCACCAGTCCTCCTTCTACTCCGCCAACCAATTATGAGTGCTTGCAGTCCTTCAATTGACCAGCTGTGTAACTCTTTTTATATGGGGCGTCATAATGTCTCAATTGCAGCAATTCTAGAGACCAAGCTCACAAGTGCATGGCGTCTTGCATCTCTAGCTGACTTCAATATAGTCAAACGGTCCATTTCAGAACTTTTTCACTGACCTCTGTCTGTCTGTCGATATGATTTTTTTTTGATGACACAATGTCTGGCTATGAAGTCCGGAGATGTGGAGATTCAGCTTGTGAACTCATATCTGCTGCAAGTCAACAGCTGCGACCCTGGGTATAATCCGATCTGGATCCACGTGTTGCAAGGGATCATCGAGATATTTTTGGTGATTTCAATGCACACCATGAGATGTGGTTCTCGGAGCTGGGAAATGATTCAAGGGGAATCAATGTTTTGGAAAAATAGACGGCTCTCCTTTTCGATGATTCTGCAACTACTGCTAGCTCCCCTGATTTAATTGTCGTCAGTGATTCGATTGTTCCGGTCGATTGTTCCTTCCCAATCACCCTTTACTCTAGCTACAATTCTTCTACCCCTATTATCCTATCCCTTCCACCCCTTCTACAACCACTGCCCCACTCCTCTGTCCCCTTCCCCTACCTCTCTTTACTTTACCACCCATTTTCCCAGTCCTTTAGATCCCATTAACATGTATACAACATTTCATCCCTCTATCTTAAATGGTACCTAGCGCGTCGCTGCCACTCCTTCTGCCTTTCCTACCTTTACCCTTCCATTCCTATAATTACCAGCTAAGTTGTTTAAAGCTTTGAGATGATTTATTTAAAAAATTGCTAATTATAAAACAAAAACCTCTGAATTTAAATTTTACGAAAAAAAATATGAAATAATTTTACGAAATAAAATAAAATTAAAAACATTGCTAATTATAAAACGTTTAGAAACGTTCGATCATTCAATTAATATTCAAATTCAGACGTGTTTTATATCGTAAGTAAAATAAATAAATAAAAAAGAAAAAAAAAAGCACAAATACAAATAGAAAGAGAAAAGTTTTAGGCGTCGCAACGATAAACAACAAGACAGCTACGCCGAAGACAGATACGGTAAAAATATCAGCGGCAGCAGCCGCAGAAGCGCTTGCAGCAGCAGTTACTGCTGATCCTGTCTTGCAACGTGCGCCTATTAAAAAAAAAAAAGAAATTCCGATTTAATCAAAAAAGAACCGCTGATGGCGAACTAGTTTCTTCTGATTCTGATGAAATTGACTGGCGGAAGGTCACTGTTCCCGCACACAAGGTCAAACGAACTTTGACTGGGGTAGCAGAGAGTCAGTAGAATTCGCCAATCATTTGGTTCATTTGAGAGCTTACTTTCAACCAATAAATTTAGTACACTTGATGATGATAATGGGAAAATATCCTTTCTGAAATATGGTAGGCACATCTCTTCCCAAAGAAGTACAAGTTTCGGTAAGCAAGGCTCACAAGCCTCCACCAATATTTGTTTCAGGCGTAGAAAACATCAATGGGCCATGGCAAACTGGCACCAACGGCTCAGTCAGAGTTATGGCTAAGAACTCTGATACTTTCAGAGCAATAGTTAAACGGCTTGAAAGCAAAAAAATCAAGTTTCACACTTACCTACTGAAAGAAGAGCGATCTTATAAGGTGGTTATTAAAGGGTTACATCACTCCACCACTAATGATGACTTAAAGCAACACCTCTTGCTCCAGGGTCACGAAGTTAGAAATGCACACAATCCAAAAAGTCGTGCTAATGGGTCGCCAAAAACACACTAATAAGGAGGTCTATGATATTACCACTCTTTGCCGTCAGAAGGTGAAAATTGAGCCCCCACGCCGATTTGATGATCTGCTTCAGTGCCACAGATGTCAGGAATATGGTCACACAAAACATTACTGCAGAAAACAGTTTAAATGTGTCAAATGCGGTGATAAGCACGCTACTACAGATTGTCTCAAATCTACCAATCAACCAGCTAAGTGTGCTTTTTGTCAAGAGGCGCATACAGCTAATTATAGAGGGTGCGTTGTATATCAGGAAATGGTCTCCAAGCGTGCTCCCTCTAAATCTAAATCAAGACCGGTTCCCACTTTCGTGTCTTCCGATCATACAAAATTTGGTCCTAAACCATCGTTTCCAATTGGAAATAGTACAAATCGGCGTCTTTCTTATGCTGACGCTGTTAGATGTACACAGACACAACAACAACATAATCATCAGGAACGTCAACAAGAATCACATCATCTTCCATGGATCATAAGTTGGGTGCACTCATAGCCAAGTTTGAGGATATGGTGCAAGCTCATAATAGGATCTACTGCAGATATGCGTCTCACTCAGTAGCATAATATCAATATGATGTTGGCGTATGAATACTTCAAGTTCTTTAGATTTGTCAATCCATTGGAATTCCAGATGAAAATGCGTAGTCCTATTTCTGGGAATTTGACATTTCAGAAGATGCATTATTTGACCCTGCATTTTTTTGGTCCTGTCCTTTATACTTTGTATACTGCTGATATGCCAATTCCAGTAAATGAGAACATGGTTCTGGCTACATATGCTGACGAAGCGGCCATACTTGCAAACTCAAACTGTCCACACGAAGCTTCATCTAACATTCAAAACTATCTTGAAGATTTTCAACGTTGGACAAATCGCTGAAATATAAAAGTCAATAGCGAAAACTCTAGTCACTGTACTTTTTCATTGAGGCAAGGGAACTGCCCGCCCGTTTTGCTCAACAATTTGGTAATATCTCATGTTGATCATGTATGCTACTTAGGTGTTAACTTTGAAAGACGTGGCACCTGGCGCAGCAGTTTGCTACGCTAAACTCAAAAAGTTAAACTGGTTACTTCGCCCAAGTAGTAAACTCAGCCTCGAAAATAAACTGCCTGTTTACAAATCAATCATTATGCCTACCTGGATGTATGGAATACAGTTATGGGGCACTGCTGCTGCCAGAAATATAAACCGTATACAAGTACTTCAAAACAAGGTCTTGCGTAAAATAACAGATGCTCCTTGGTATATGCGCAATAAAGTTTTGAATCGAGATTTGAAAATAACTACAGTCATGAAACAGTTGAACTTCCACAGAAGCAGATATAATGATCGACAGGCTTCTCACGTTAATCATGTAGCAGCGGCTCTCGTCGTTCATACATGTCGTAGACGGATCCAAAGATTTCATCCAAATGATATTCAAAATAGGCATTAAGCCTAATAAAAAAAAAAATATAAAACAGCAAAATCTGAATATAAATTATACGATTTAAAGTAAGAATAATCAATTTGACAGAAAAATCATATGACAGTTGTAGTCGGCCTTTAAAAAAATGTTTTTTTGTGGTAACTCCACCTTATCACTTAAGGGTATAAAAAATAGCTTACGGAGGAGTTTGGATACAAAGACTGTGTGTGACACGAGAATTTTATATATATTAAGATATATATATATATAGCCGCTGGAATTTAATGCGCTGGACGACGCCAACTCTAAGGGGACCAAAAATCCTACGAAGAATCTTTCCCTCGAACACTCCTAAAGACGCTGTATCCGTTGATGTCAGTGACCATGCTTCTGCGCCATACAGCAGGACCGGGATTATCAGTGTCTAATAGATTTTCATCATACTGATTTGCTTGCTGAGCCCAAAGTAGCAGCGATTAGCAAGCGTGATTTTCGTCTGATCTGTCGGCTACCATTGTTGTCGCTGGTAATTTCTGTTCCCAGATAGACGAAGTTTTCTACAACATTGAAGTTGAAATTCTCCTTACTCAAAGAAATTCCAAGACGCGCTGATGGTTTGCGAGTGGACACCAAGAACTTCGTCTTGTTCTCGTTCACCGCTAGGCCTATGAGACGTGATTGTTTCTCAATCTCCGAGAACGCCCTGCAGACTCGCCGTTCGTTGATGCGTATGATGTCTATGTCATCAGCATATGTGAGTAGCATCTCTTCCTAATGGAAGATCGTACCCGATCGTTCTACGTATGGGCATCAGCCTAGGATGTACTCCATCAAGAGTTTAAAAAAGTCGCACAATAAAGCATCACCCTGCCTTAAACCTCTCTTGGTATCAAAGGGTTCGGAGAGGTTCTTTCCTACTCTGACGACACTTTGGGTGTGTGATAGCGTCACAATGCAAAGCCGAACGATCTTTGCTGGGATACCAAGTTCAGATAGGGCGTTGAAGAACTTCGTTCTTTTCGCCGTGTCGAAAGCGGCCTTACAATCGGCAAATAGGCGGCGTGTGTCTTTATTGTACTCGTGGGTCTTTTCCAGGATGTGACGTAAACTGAAAATTTGGTCACTGGTCGACCTCTTTGGTCTGAAGCCACACTGATACTGGCCTATCAGTGCATTCGTGTATGGCTCCAGCTGTTTACACAGTACACGGGAAAGATTTTGTATCCTATTGAAAAGAGACATTCCCTGGAAGTTCACGCAGACAGGGGGGTCTCCTTTCTTGAAGATGGAACAAGAAACACTGAGATTCCAATCATTGGGCATGCATTCATCGCACCATATTTATCATAAGAGTTGGTGCATACGCCTTACCAACTCTTCGCCACCGGTCTTGAATAACTCAGCTGGCAACTCGTCGGAGCCTGCTGCTTTGTTATTCTTCAGCTTTTTAATTACTGAATCGACCTCGTTATAATGCGGTGGCTCTACAAGAGAACTATCATAGATTGGTGCTTGTATGTACGCTTCTCTATAGGCGGTATTATTCTCTTCATCGCCCCCAAGTAATTTAGAGAAGTGACTTCTCCATAGTCTCAGAGATTCCTGTGCATCTGTAACCAGACTTCCATTATTGTCCTTGCAGAAAGAAACTCCGGGCTTGAAGAGTTCGTTTGTAAGCGGCGTCTTTCTCTGCAGTAGCTTGGCGACACTTCACGTCATACCAAATGTTCGTCACAGGTCCTTGGCTGCCGTATTCATGGAGTGGGAGATATGGCTCCACTGCTCACCTATATCTTCAGAAGCCGGAGAGGACTCCCGGAACAGTTGAGAGAGTCTGGCTGAAAAGGCTTCTTAAGTCTGGTGTGATTGTAGCTTACCGACGTCTAGCTTTCGTTGAGTGTTAGAAGTGCGGAATGCACCATTCTGAGCCTGTTGCATACATAGGCTGCTACAAGGTAGTGGTCCGAGTCGATGTTGAGACCTCATACCGTTCGCACGTCCAACACGCTCGATACGTGCCTTCCGTCGATCACAACATGATCAATTTGGTTGCGTGTCTTTTGATCGGGACTGCGCCAAGTAGCCTTGTGTATGTCTCGGTGTGGAAATCTAGTGCTACTGATTACCATATTCCGACCTGCGGCAAAATCGATTAGCCTCTCTCCATTGCTGGAGGTAGCGTCGTGAAGGCTAAATTTTCCGACGGTGGGCCCAAAGATTCCTTCCTTCCCAATTTTGGCGTTGAAATCGCCAAGCACGATTTTTACATCGTAATTGGGGCAGCGCTCGTAGAGACGTTCGAGACGCTCGTAAAATTCATCTTTGGCCGCATCAGGCTAATATTGAAGTATTTAGCCTTTATACGTATCACGGCCAGGCGTTCGTCCATAGGTATGAAACAGGTGACAAGTCCTCGTAGTTTCCCACTAACCACGAAACCGCATCCAAATTCGTGCTTCTTCGCATGGCAACTATAATAGATGTCACAGGATGCCTTTTTTGAGCAGCCCTGTCCTATCCATCTCATTTCCTGTATTGCGGTGATGTCAGCCTTAAATTTGTCGAGGACATAAACAGGACATTCCAGGTGCATATCCGTAAATCATAATCCTTAAATCGTTTGGGGGGGGGTCGTCATCATTAGGGGATTTTATTCGAGGTTGCCGTTGTGTCTTCACTGGTACGTTTTTCTTTGGGAACCAAACCCACAACCCAGGTTGCCTTCTCACAATTTGCTCACCACGGAAATTCCGTGGATTACCCAGAGGATACGTGTCCTAGCGGACGTTTGTGAGCTGATTGAGGCGTTTGCAAAAGAATCGTAATTTGACCGCTCCCAAGAGAAAAGGCCAAAGAACTTTCCACTTCTGCAAACGACCCCTTCCCCCATTCTCTTTCTTTATACTACGCAGTATAAAAATTACCATGTGACAATGCTATGATCTGTCCTCCGACCATTCTCCAATAATATGGATGTACAAAAATGCACATTGTGAGTCTGTATATACCTTGCGTCTCTACAATACAAAGACAGACTGGATGACCTTTAAGGAAATTATAAATCGTGAGTTGCAGTGCGAATCATTAAAACCAACAGACGAAATAGATAGCGCAATAGCATATTTTATTGATATTACTATAAAAGCTGTGGAAAATTCAACCCCAACGCTTAGACATAAGCCAAGCACCCAACAGATCAACTCCCAAATAAAAAATAAAATAAAGCAAAAAAGAAAACTACGTAAGGGATGGCAAGAAACTAGACATCCAGCAGACAAGACGAAACTCAACGGAGCTACTAAGGAACTAAAAAATATGCTAAAACAGGAACAAAATATCAAATTACAGATTTATCTACGCCGACTGGACCGCACAGAGCCAACTATGTACTCTCTATGGAAAGCGACAAAAAAGATAAATCAAGCATTAGTTCACCAGGCACCAATCAGAACTCCAGATGGTAAATGGGCTTGAAATAATACTGACAAGGCGACAACATTGGCATATCATTTTAAAAACACTTTTACAAACCCAATGGACCAACAGAATTTCACTCTGCCGGATGTTCCACCCATTATGAACAGGTTAATTAAAAATATTACAATTATTAAGCTCCAGAATAAAAAAGCAAACACCAAAAACAGCAAGACACCGGGCTACGACCAAATTTCTGGTAAAATTATGAAAGAAATGCCAGTCAAAGTTCTAATATACCTAAGGAATGTAATGAATACTTGCAATAAAATTAAATACTTTCCTCTACTATGGAAAGTAGCTCAAATTAATGCTATTCCATAACCCAATAAGGATGCCACACTGTCAACTTCTTATCGAACGATAAGTTTACTCCCTCATCTTTCTAAAATATACGAAAGACGGATAGCAGATCAACTTATCAAAATTATTAATCGAGAAGGATCAACACCGAGCCACAAATTCGGGTTTAGAAAAAAATATTCTAAAGTGTACCAGGTACATAGAATTATTAACAAAATGACCACTGACATCTTGATGTTGCAAAAACTTTTGACGAGGTCTGGCTTACAGAGCTATTGCTCAAGCTTAAAAAAATATTGCCTTTGAATTACTATTGTCTCATTCAGAGCTATTTAAAAGACCGACAGTTTTTTATTAAATATAAAGATCAAGGTTCGGACATAATGCCAATGAATGCTGGAGTTCCACAAGGTAGCGTCCTAGGTCCTTGGCTCTACCTACTTTTTACGGCTGATATACCAATCCCATCACTAAATAACTACTCGAATAAACGACAAGTCAACTATATGCTTCTCCATCGGCGGTATTATTCTCTTCATCGCCCCCAAGTAAATTAGAGAAGTGACTTCTCCATAGTCTCAGAGATTCCTGTGCATCTGTAACCAGACTTCCATTATTGTCCTTGCAGAAAGAAACTCCGGGCTTGAAACCTTCGGTCAGACGCTTGACCTTTTGATAAAACTTTCGGGATTCATTTCTTTTACATAACACCTCAACATCCTCAAGGTCACGCCTTCCTTGTTCCTTTTTTTTGCGTTTGAAAAGGCGTTTCTCCTCTCTCTGTTTCTCACGATATCGCTCTCTAACAGCTCGCGCTGCTCCCGACTGCAGAGTTCGTTTGTAAGCGGCGTCTTTCTCTGCAGTAGCTTAGCGACACTCCTCGTCATACCAAATGTTCGGCACAGGTCTGGTGTACCCAGCGACCTCCTTGGCTGCCGTATTCATGGAGTGGGAGATATGGCTCCACTGCTCACATATATCTTCAGAAGCCGGAGAGGACTCCCGGAACAGTTGGGAGAGTCTGGCTGAAAAGGCTTCGGCGGTCTGTTGTGATTGTAGCATACCGACGTCTAGCTTTCGTTGAGTGTTAGAAGTGCGGAATGCACCATTCTGAGCCTGTTGCATACATAGGCTGCTACAAGGTACTGGTCCGAGTCGATGTTGGGACGTCGTACCGTTCGCACGTCCAACACGCTCGATGCGTGCCTTCCGTCGATCACAACATGATCAATTTGGTTGCGTGTCTTTTGATCGGGACTGCGCCAAGTAGCCTTGTGTATGTTTCGGTGTGGAAATCTAGTGCTACTGATTACCATATTCCGACCTGCGGCAAAATCGATTAGCCTCTCTCCATTGCTGGAGGTAGCGTCGTGAAGGCTAAATTTTCCGACGGTGGGCCCAAAGATTCCTTCCTTCCCAATTTTGGCGTTGAAATCGCCAAGCACGATTTTTACATCGTAATTGGGGCAGCGCTCGTAGAGACGTTCGAGACGCTCGTAAAATTCATCTTTGGCCGCATCAGGCTAATATTGAAGTACTTAGCCTTTATACGTATCGCGGCCAGGCGCTCGTCCACAGGTATGAAACTGGTGACAAGTCCTCGTAGTTTCCCACTAACCACGAAACCGCATCCAAATTCGTGCTTCTTCGCATGGCATTTATAATAGATGTCACAGGATGCCTTTTTTGAGCAGCTCTGTCCTATCCATCTCATTTCCTGTATTGCGGTGATGTCAGCCTTAAATTTGTCGAGGACATAAACCAGGATATCTGCACCAGCCCTGTGGAGGGACAGAACATTCCAGATGCATATCCGGAAATCATAATCCTTAAATCGTTTGCGGGGGTCGTCATCATTAGGGGATTTTATTCGAGGTTGCCGTTGTGTCTTCACTGGTACGTTTTTTTTTTTGCGGTGGCGGGAACCAAACCCACAACCCAGGTTGCCTTCTCACAATTTGCTCACCACGGAAATTCCGTGGATTACCCAGGGGATACGTGTCCTAGCGGACGTTTGTGAGCTTGATAACACTGGTCATCATATACAATTAAATTCCAATTTTATGTTATAATAATTACTCAATGTCTAAATGACAGATGTAATATACAAGGGAATAATAAGAAAAAAAAAATACAAAACTGTCATTTCTGCATTTTGTATTGAAAATGACGATACACTTCGCGATAGTTTATTTTGATCTGTCGTCTATCCCTATCTGGGTGTTATCTGTCATCTGTCTATATCTATCTTAGTGACTGTTTTCTGTCGTCACTATTTGTATTAGTTTTACTTTAATACACTCTTATATAAATCGTCGAAGACAATCAAATGTGCGACGAGCTACTGACAATGAAGCGGATAGGCTTAGAATGCAACGAGTTCGTGCACATCAAACACAACAACAGCGAGCACGACAAAGTAAACGTGACCGATTCCGCCAACGCAGTGCGCCTGTGAACCAGGAACGAGCAGCATTTCACTGCCATCCGGAAATCGATTATGGTGTTGACAAATCAGTAGCAATTGGAGAAATTTCAATCGTTTGTCCATAATGTAATGCATTGTAATGCTTTATGTTGTGCAGGTGAAAAAGTAAAATTGCCACAATTGATCCCACCACCAGGTCCATTACGATAATTACTGTCTGGGATGGGAAGTGATTCTAACCATTTCTTGACCAATATTCAAAAATACAACAGTTGTTTCCAAATGACGTCCTTTAGCGCAACGCATATTGTACAGGCAATTTCATGCCCATTTTCTGGGTAATTACAATATAATAGTTTTAGGTAATATTCAAAATTGTATAAGAAATAATTTTACAATTTTTCAAACGATTGCAGATCCAAGGACAAATATATCACTTACGAGGAGCGCTGTTACTTACTTACTTACTTACTTAGGTGGCTCTACAACCGTCTATCGGTCAAGGCCGCACGTAGGAAAGCGCACCATTCGGTGTAGTTTAGTGCGCGCCGGCGCCAGTCGCTGGCAGTCCGGAGCTTCTTCAGGTCATCATAGACCTGATCTTGCCATCTTAAGCTCGGACGTCCTCTCTGACGCTGTCCACCAATCAAGTTCAGGTTTTCGTCGTAAACCTTCAGTGGTGCAGCTTCGGTGTTCATCCGATGAGGTGACGAGCCCAGTGCAGCTGCTGAAACTTTATACGCTGGACTATATAAACCTCATCATATAGCTCATACAGATCGTGGTTCATACGATTCCTAAACTCGACACCAACTCTAAGGGGACCAACAATCCTACGAAGAATCTTTCTCTCGAACACTCTTAAAGACGCTGTATCCGTTATTGTCAGGGTCAATGCTTCTGCGCAATAAAACAGAACCGGGATTATCAGTGTCTTATACGCTCTACTTCTAATTTGCTTGCTGCGCCCAAAGTAGCATCGATTAGCAAGCGTGATTCTTCGTCTGATCTGTCGGCTAACATTGTTGTCACTGGTAATTTCTGTTGCAAGATAGACGAAGTTTTCTACAACATTGAAATTGAAATTCTCCATACTCACAGACCGTCCAAGACGCGCTGATGGTCTGCGAGTGGACACCAAGTACTTCGTCTTGTCCTCGTTCACCGCTAGGCCCATGAGACGTGACTGTTTCTCAATCTCCGAGAACGCCCTGCTTACTCGCCGTTCGTTACTGCTCATGATGTCTATATCATCAGCAAATGCGAGTAACATCACTTCCTTATGGAAGATCGTGCCCAACCGTTCTACGTATTGGCATTGGCGTAGAATGTACATTCCATCAAGAGATTGAAAAAGTCGCACGGCAAAGCATCACTCTGCCTGAAACCTCTCTTGGATTCGGACGGTAACGGAGGGTTCGGTTCTTTCCTACTCTGACGACGCTTTGCGAGTGTGAGAGCGTCATCATGCAAAGACGAACGATTTTTGCTGGGATACCAAGTTCAGATAGAGCGTTGAAGAAGTTCGCTCTTATCGGCGTGTCGAAAGCGGCCTTATAATCGACAAATAGGTGGTTTGGGACTTTATTGTATTCATGGGTCTTTTCTAGGATTTGGCGTAAAGCGAAAATTGGGTACTGGTCGACCACTTTGGTTCGAAGCCACACTGATACTGGCCTATCAATGCATTCGTGTATGGCTCCAGCCGTTTTCACAGTCCGCGGGAAAGAATTCTTGTTTATTGAAAGGAGACTTATTCCCCGGTTGTTCGCGCAGACAGCGGGATCTCCTTTCTTGAAGATAGGACAAGGAACACTGAGATTCCAATCGTTGGGCATGCATTCATCGGACCATACTTTGCATAAGAGTTGGTGCATACGCCTTACCAACTCTTCGCCACCGGTCTTGAATAACTCAGCTGGCAACAAAGCGGCAGTTATTCTTCAGCTTTTTATTTACTGAGTCGACCTCGTTATAATCCGGAGACTCTACAAGAGAGCCATCATCAATTGGTGGTTCTAGGTATGCTTCTCCATCGGCGGTATTATTCTCTTCATCGCCCCCAAGAAGAGTAGAGAAGTGACTTCTCCATAGTCTCAGTGATTCCTGTGCATCTGTAACTAGTCTTCCATTATTGTCCTTGCAGAAAGAAACTACGGGCTTGAAACCTTCGGTCAGACGCTTGACCTTTTGATAAAACTTTCGGGATTCATTTCTTTTACATAACAGCTCAACATCCTCAAGGTCACGCCTTTCTTGTTCCTTTTTTTTGCGTTTGAAAAGGCGTTTCTCCTCTCTCCGTTTCTCACGATATCGCTCTCTAACAGCTCGCGCTGCTCCCGACTGCAGAGTTCGTTTGTAAGCGGGATTATCAGTGTCTTATACGCTCTACTTCTAATTTGCTTGCTGCGCCCAAAGTAGCATCGATTAGCAAGCGTGATTCTTCGTCTGATCTGTCGGCTAACATTGTTGTCACTGGTAATTTCTGTTGCAAGATAGACGAAGTTTTCTACAACATTGAAATTGAAATTCTCCATACTCACAGACCGTCCAAGACGCGCTGATGGTCTGCGAGTGGACACCAAGTACTTCGTCTTGTCCTCGTTCACCGCTAGGCCCATGAGACGTGACTGTTTCTCAATCTCCGAGAACGCCCTGCTTACTCGCCGTTCGTTACTGCTCATGATGTCTATATCATCAGCAAATGCGAGTAACATCACTTCCTTATGGAAGATCGTGCCCAACCGTTCTACGTATTGGCATTGGCGTAGAATGTACATTCCATCAAGAGATTGAAAAAGTCGCACGGCAAAGCATCACTCTGCCTGAAACCTCTCTTGGATTCGGACGGTAACGGAGGGTTCGGTTCTTTCCTACTCTGACGACGCTTTGCGAGTGTGAGAGCGTCATCATGCAAAGACGAACGATTTTTGCTGGGATACCAAGTTCAGATAGAGCGTTGAAGAAGTTCGTTCTTATCGGCGTGTCGAAAGCGGCCTTATAATCGACAAATAGGTGGTTTGGGACTTTATTGTATTCATGGGTCTTTTCTAGGATTTGGCGTAAAGCGAAAATTGGGTACTGGTCGACCACTTTGGTTCGAAGCCACACTGATACTGGCCTATCAATGCATTCGTGTATGGCTCCAGCCGTTTTCACAGTCCGCGGGAAAGAATTCTTGTTTATTGAAAGGAGACTTATTCCCCGGTTGTTCGCGCAGACAGCGGGATCTCCTTTCTTGAAGATAGGACAAGGAACACTGAGATTCCAATCGTTGGGCATGCATTCATCGGACCATACTTTGCATAAGAGTTGGTGCATACGCCTTACCAACTCTTCGCCACCGGTCTTGAATAACTCAGCTGGCAACAAAGCGGCAGTTATTCTTCAGCTTTTTATTTACTGAGTCGACCTCGTTATAATCCGGAGACTCTACAAGAGAGCCATCATCAATTGGTGGTTCTAGGTATGCTTCTCCATCGGCGGTATTATTCTCTTCATCGCCCCCAAGAAGAGTAGAGAAGTGACTTCTCCATAGTCTCAGTGATTCCTGTGCATCTGTAACTAGTCTTCCATTATTGTCCTTGCAGAAAGAAACTACGGGCTTGAAACCTTCGGTCAGACGCTTGACCTTTTGATAAAACTTTCGGGATTCATTTCTTTTACATAACAGCTCAACATCCTCAAGGTCACGCCTTTCTTGTTCCTTTTTTTTTGCGTTTGAAAAGGCGTTTCTCCTCTCTCCGTTTCTCACGATATCGCTCTCTAACAGCTCGCGCTGCTCCCGACTGCAGAGTTCGTTTGTAAGCGGCGTCTTTCTCTGCAGTAGCTTAGCGACACTCCTCGTCATACCAAATGTTCGTCACAGGTCTGGTGTACCCAATGACCTCCTTGGCAGCCATATATATTCAGAAGTCGGAGAGGACGACGTGAAGGCTAAATTTTCCGACTGTTGGGCCAAAGATTCCTTCCTTCCCAATTTGCTCATTGACAAGCACGACAAGCACGATTTTTATATCGTGATTGGGACAGCGCTCTTAAAGACGTTTGAGACTATCATAGAATTCCTCTTTAGCCGCAGCGTCTGCGACTTCCATTGGGCCGTGTGCACAAATCATGCTACTGTTGAAGTACTGAGGTGTTCGTCCACAGGTATGAAATTGGAGACAAGACCGCTGAGTTTCCTACTAACCACGAAACCGTATCCAAATTCGTGCTTCTTCGCATGGCAACTATTATAGATGTCACAGGATGGCTTTTTTGAGCAGCCCTGTCCTACCCATCGCATTTCCTGTAGTGCGGTGATGTCAGCCTTAAATTTTCCGAGGACATAAAACAACTGGATATCTGCACCAGCCCTGTGGAGGGGCAGGATATTCCAGGTGCATATCCGTAAATCATGGTCCTTAAATCGTTTGCGGGGGTCGTCATCAGTGGGGGATTTTATGCGAGGCTTCCTTTGTGTCTTTGCTGGTGCGTTTTTTTTTTTTGCGGTGGCGGAAACCAAACCCAGCGCACAAACCCCTAATTAAGGGGAGTGGTTACCTTCTCTGTTACCACTATCTAATGCGGATCAACAATGAAGCGAACCATTGTCCAAGAATTGGAAACGTTTCTTCATCAGAATAACGAATTAGTCAAAATGTAAAAAATTTCATTAGATCGGATGCCATCCGACAGCCATAATATCGTCATCAGGGATGATAAAACACTTGCGGTTGATCACGCAAGAAGAATTAATTCACCGACAATCGACGAAGTGGCTAAGAAGTGGTATGGGTCGTGGAAGTAGAGGTAGGGAAAAGGGCAGCAGCGCGTAGTTCCTTTTAAAAAATAAGATGAGGTAGGGGAATGGGGAAGGGAAAGGGGATTGTTGGGAAAGGGGTAGAAGGGGAAGAGGGGCAGAGGGGCAGAGGAATTAGAATGGGAGGTAGGAGATGAAATGTACAATAAGTTGTGGTGGGTTTTTCAAAGCAAAAGGTTATGGGGAAATAGTGACTGCCACCAAGCCATCTGGGGTTGACATCCCACTTAATATCAAAATTTGCATTTGTGAAAGTATGGTCTAGAACTGAGTACTGAGTACTTATTATTATGTCAAGATTTGAGTTGTAATAGCCTTATGACACACGAATAATAATCAGCAAATTGTTTTCCCCTTCAATGCTCTGGTATTTCAAACACGACAGAGACATGCGAAAGAGATAGCTGTATACATACATCAACATTTTTCACATCGACTCGTATAGGTCACAATTGACTTTTGTTTATGTTTCTATTAAAATATACAGAATGAATAGAGAAAAGTATTTTAAAAATGCATTCATTGAGCAATTGCCTTTGCATCATTCATTGTTGCTCTTTTTTCTAGTTTCATTGTTGCTCTTTTTTCTAGTTTTATTGTGCACTAATACGAAAGAGTGACCGAATGAAGAAATAATCTAAAACACCATAAAAATATAGATAAATACACTATTTCTGCCGAACGTTTGGTACTTTGCATAGATTTTCATTTTAATATGGTATTTTTGCTGTTTGTTTTCCTGTTTGGTTTTCGTTTACTTTTTGATGAAACTATATGTGAACCTCTCGCACCTGTAGAATGTTTTCTTTGTCTATGTTCTGATCTGCTCTAAGGGGAAAACAATTTGCTGATTGTATTCGTGAGTCATACGGCCATAAGCAATTTTGTTTCAATTTTGGCGGCGGAAGGTAATCTCCACACACCATATCCATCTTGTCTAGTATTGATAACTTGATTGATTTCATTGTCTTTATTTATAATTTTTTTGTTTTGATTGTAATTTTGGAAATTCATGCTCATAATTGCCTAAAGCTTCATGAAAGTTTTTCCCAACAGGGTACGTTTGAAGCATAATTATCATGATATTTTTGATTTCTTTCTCTTGCCCACTTGAAACATTTTTTTGTTTTACTCATATTGCCACTTGTCTATATCGCCTTAAAGCAAAAGCAAAGTGAAAACAAGCAAAATTGATTTTTTGTATTAATATTTGGAATGGAAACGTGCATACTATATTCATGGATTTGCTCGTATTTTTCTACAACGGCGGTGCTCACTCTCATCAAAATTTTTTTTTTAATTTATAGTTTTTATGCGTTTACATTTGTGCAAATGAATGGACTTTCCACCTCTTCAGCATTTCGCAGCTGACCGATAAATAAGACCAAAATAATCGAATTTTTAAAATAAGAGACAAAAAAGTAACCGATTTTTTAACGATAACAGAAACAAAATCGAAATATACTGTAGGGCTACTCAAAATAGATTTATTACAATTGTGAAGCCGTCACATGCACTACTCAGTATTATTCCGCCAATAGCATATCTTGCCAAATCGTATTCCCTAATGTATTTCTAAGTCATGAGAACGGCCCTTAATGTCACTATTTAACATGTTATACTAATGTAAATGTGAATGATGTTTACACATGTAATGGAAGGGGAGGAGGGAAAGGAGTAGAAAGGGAAGAGGGGTAGGAGATGCTGCTGCTTTTCGGTGATAGTATAATCTAAAGTAATGTTCGTTAGTCTGTTGATTTCAATCTGAAAGGAGTATAGCAAAATGTACATGTGTATGCGATTTGACAAAGTAACTATTAACGAATGGTTCTGCTTATAAGCTTAGGCTGAAATTGGTAAACAACTTAGCTTTTAAATCGACCGCCTCGAAAAGCCGTGTTTCGTTTTCAAGGTTACTACTCACTAGTTTATCTTTTCCTGGGTTTAGCTCTATTACACGGCCAAGAACCCATTGAGCCGGTGGAGTCCTGTCGTCTTTTAAGATAACGAAATCATTGATTTATAATTTATCTGATTCTTGGCACCACTTACAACGTTTTTGAAGATGTGCAACCCAATCGTGGGACCATTGCTTCCAAAAAATGTGTATCATGTTCTGTTGGTTGAGAAATTATTCACGAACCGATAATGCTTGAGGGCGATATTATTGTGGAGCTAGCATGGAGTCTCCGATAAAAAAATGAGCTTGCGTTAGGCAGTCCAAATCGTCAAGATATGCCGTATGTGGACAGAGTGGCCGTGAGTTTTGCTAGCAGCTGCTCTATTCAGGTGATGCTTTACAGATTTGACGTTTGCCTCCTAAAGGCCGCCGAAGTTGAGCGACTGAGTTGGATTGAAGTGGCATTGGATGTGTTGATTGGCCAGCTTTGGGGCGATCACAATTTTGATGTCAGTTTGTTGCTTTGCGTGAGTATTTTTAAAGGTGTTGGCAGCTCCTATAAAATTAGTGCCGATATCACTATATAAATGTCGACATAGTCAGCGTCGACCTGTGAATCTGTTTAGAGCCCACAAAAACTGTTCTGATATCAATCCCGTGACTGCTTCCAAGTGTATTGCCTTCGTCGTCAGGCAAATGAATATGGCGATATAACCTTTATAAGTGCTTTGAGTTCGATAGCACCAGTCTAGTCAACGTGGGTCGCCCAAAAAGGACGATTTGGTGGATTGAGCCGATGTAGCGGTAGGTCTCCCATTAGTTGATTGCCAGTAGATGGCTGGGCACGGAAGCATTGAACACATTTCCATGTAGGCCATGCATTTTCCGTGTGCATCAGCCAAGGAGGGCCTTGCCACCCTAAGTTGAATTTTGCACGTTTTGCCAGCGTTAGTCCTCTAGTCGCACAGTCCGCAGGATTTTCAGATGTGCCCACATGACCCCATTACTTCGGAGTTGCATGATCCAATATGTATGTCACTCGGTTGGATACAACAGTTTTCCACCTGTTGCCGCGTAGCCATGTAGCCAGTAGAGAACGATGGTAGCATCTGTCCAGTAAAATGTAGGATTATATTCACTACCATGAAGATTTGCTGTTACCCATCGTACTAGTTGACAACTAACACAGCTCCACAAAGCTCAGTACGAGGTGTCGTTAGCGGTTGGCGCTATTTTGGCGCTATTTTGGTTTTGGCAATGATGAGCGTCGATGTGAAAGTGCCATCGGACTGTTCTGCTCTCAAATACATTGCTGCTGTATATGCTGTTGAAGAACCTTCGCGGAATGCATGTAGTTGAACGCGAGTGGTAGTAGATGGCGCGATTTGCAGCGAACTTGTAAATTTAATTTTATCAATATCCTGTAGGGATAGTTTGAATGCATTTCATTGTTGAACAAGTGAATCAGGAACTGGTTCATCCCAATTCAGAGTAACAGTGGAATCATCTTCTGTGACTCGTTTTGCCATTATAACATTTAGAATTATTTGCGCAGAAATAATGATGGGTGCGATTAATGCTAATGGATCGAATAATCGGTCAATATTCGATAGAATTATACGTTTCGTAGAACCTGAGGTGTTGTCGGAATGCATTTTATATTTGAATGCGTCAGGATTTGGAATCCAATACATTCCCAGCGTTTTGACTGCCTGACCGTTGTCCCAGTTTTCAACTGGAATTTAAGCTAATAGCACTGCGTTGACTTGTATCTGGTTTTCTTTTGCCGATTCGACAGTATGCTCTCCCGAAAGTATATCGTCCACGTATATCTTATGCTTTAAAACTTCGAACGGTCTCGGGTACCTGTGGATTTCATCTTCTACAATCTGGTACATTGTTCTAATTGCGGTATATTGTGCAGAAGCTGAGCCAAAGGTGACTATCGTGATGTCATTGATGTGTCCATCCGCCGCCCGCCATCAAATCCACTGATACTGGGAAACGTCGGGATGAAGATCAATGTAGCGATACATTTTTAGAATATCAGCTGTGAATACATATCGTGAATATATACATAGCTGTGAACGTTGCCAACGTTCTAGAGTTTTGGATAGACGTCGCTCTAGCTGAAGGAAACGATTACGTGCTATTTGATAATACTTCCCTAGGGTCATACTAGGATTAAAGTGTGTTTTGAATGGTAGACGAACCATGTACTTGCCGTTTGATTGACGAACGCAAGTTCGCTGAAGAAATGAGTCACACCAGTTATCTTCAGATGATACTGTTTGACATTCCAGAACAGATTCAACGTCGCAGAAGTTCTTCAACAAAGATTCAGTGTCGAAGGCTGCTAAGTTGTATTTGGAATTTGCTTGGCACTTGTGTTCTTCCAACTAAAATCCCATGGAGCTGTGTATTTTGTGCAACTGGTTCCGGTAATAGAATTTCAGCTTTGAGCGATAATATTGAAGGTCCGCCTTGATATGTGTCCATTGTTGTGGAACTACAGCGTGACTCGGCAGATATGACGTCAGTGCTTTAAGAACATAGGCTGTCTCAACATGCAAAAAAAATTGTGCATGGCTATTAGTTTGAATAGTAAAATTAACAGTATACTGGCACGGGTGCGCATTGTTTTTTCCAATGGTAATAGAGGCGTACGTGGCATGACGCTTTAAATGCAGCGATTGTACAGCACGCTCAGATATAATTGTATTAGAAGACGTTGAAAGATACTTAGCAGAGTAAGTGCTATTGTTCGGCTCGTTAGTGTGCATCCCCTTGTAGGCCCTTGTACTTTGGGTTGTGCATCAAAGTGTGGTGTCGTTTACCACATATGAAACAACCTTTGACGATGATGCACGGGGAGAGTATGTGCGATTTGCTCAAACAGTTGAGACAAGTACTGGCTTTGGTTGCGATATCTTTTCGTTGTTGGCAGTCCAGGGTGAGGAACGATGAATAACGGCGGCAGCACACATTGGCAGCAGCTAATCATCTGGTGGGATTGCACCCACGTGCTGTAAACGTAGAATTGTTTAGACGTATCTGGATTAGCCGAAGTAGGTTTGTTCTTTGTGGAGTTCTCAATCAGTCGCAGCATTAGCGTCAATCGCCAAGTTCTGTTTCATGCTTCTCGATGAACAAAACACACGAAGCTCTCTTACGATAATGGCTTGATGGGAACACTTTCATTCGACTCTCAGCAACTGAGCAAAACGAGCCAAGTGGAATCTCTAAGTATCTTTTTTATTGTTGTTGCGTTATGTTGTGGTTGTTGCTTTAAATATTTCTTTGAAAATTTTATAATCTCATTGGGGAATAGGTTTTTAGCTGGTGGAACACTTTCATTCGACTCTCAGCAACTGAGCATCAGCAACTGAGCAAAACGAGCCAAGTGGAAGCTCTAAGTATCTTTTTTGTTGTTGTTGCGTTATGTTGTGGTTGTTGCTTTAAATATTTCTTTGAAAATTTTATAATCTCATTGGGGAATAGGTTTTTGGCTGGTGGCGATTGCAATGCAAAACATACACAATGGGGTGCAAGGCTAATAGCACCACATTTCAACAGACGAGCCAACTTATTGGCCCAGCGACATGAACAAGTTGCCGGATCTAAGTGACTTTTTTATAGCTAAAACAATACCAAAAAATCTCGTCAGTGCAGAATCTTGCCTCGACCTGTCTCCAGATCATTCACCAATGAAACCTGCAATACTCCATACCAGAAATACAAATTGGTACCTCTTCAGGCGAATAATTAATAAAACGTTAGCATCAAACTTCGCTTTCTGCGAAGGGATCGTCATTACTGCGTCTGCAACCCGAATATTTCGGGCAATGGCTAAGACACAGGCTAACGCGAATATCTCACTCCGTCGACCGGGTAACTCCTATACTGAAAGTGAGGAACAAAGAATTCAGCTACTCCTGGAAACTCAAGAAGATGAGGCGCATGTTAGAACGAATAGGGCGAACATAGCCAAGTCTGTGATAAGGGAATAAAAACTAAGGTGGGCTATATCTACCTTTAAAGCCTTCAAATCACCGGGAGTAGATGGAATATTTCCAGCACTACTACAGAACGGGGTCACAGAATTACTCCCAAAACTGCAGAAGATCATGACCAGTTGCCTGACACTAGGTCACATCCCAACCCCTTGGTGAAGGGCCAGGGTTGTCTTTATCCCTAAGGTGGGGAAAAAGGATGTAACCCTACCCAAAGCATTCACACCTATAAGTTTAACATCGTTTTTGCTAAAAACGATAGAGAAAGTGATAGACAAGCACATTCAAGGAACAGTGTTGCATCGCAGACCTTTACACCGTGACCAACATGCATACAGGGCGGGAAAGTCGACTGATACCGCACTGTTGAACCTGACGGGAACAATAAGGGCATCCCTGGAAAGGAAGGAGATCACCTTATGTGCCTTTCTGTACATTGAGGGAGCTTTTGACAATAAAAGTCACGCGACAATATGTAACGCACTAGTAGATAGGGGAGTAGATCCAATCATAGTGAATTGGATACACTCATTATTGAGGACAAGGACACCTGAGTCTGAAGTGAATGGTACCGGCATTAGGGTACAAACAGTAAAGGGTTGACCACAGGGGGGAGTACTGTCTCCCCTTCTATGGAGCCTAGTCGTAGACAGCCTTCTATGCACACTAACCGAAAATGGGATGAGTTGCCAAGGGTATGCAGACGATATCGTCATAATAGCAAGTGGGAAGTTTGAAGAGACACTCTGTGAAATAATCAACAGCGGACTCAAAATCACACAAGATTGGTGCGTTGTGGTAGGACTTAACATTAAACCTGCCAAAACGACCATTGTACCATTCACTAGGAAGCAAAAGCTGCCTAGACTAAAAGAGATCAAGCTCGGAGGGGTACCAGTAGAGCTTAGCAATACGGTTAAATATCTGGGAGTAAGACAGTAAGCTTCTATGGAAAGCACACATGGAAGAGACCATAAAGAAATGCACAAAAGCAATACTTGTGTGCAGGAAACTGGCCGGGAAATCTTGGGGGTGCAACCCGAAGAACATGCTATGGCTCTACAACATGGTAGTGAAGCCAATGCTAAAATGTGGCATAGTCGTGTGGGGAGAAAGAGCAAGCCAGGTGACAGCCACTAGGGCGCTCAACTTCCTACAAAGACTAGCGTGTGTCTGCATCACAGGAGCAATGCGCACGTGCCCAACAGTATCGTTGGAAGCTATTTTGGATTTGTCACCGCTCCATCTAGAAATTGAACACAGAGTAAAAGAAACACTCCTAAGACTATCAGTCGGGGAGGTTACCTCGGAGATCTGTCAGAAACGTCTCCATACATGGACGAAGGGTGCATCCCTAATGTCCATGCCTAGAGACGAAATGACACAGAGGAACATATTTGATCAGAATTTTACCATTAAATGGTCTGACAAAACATCGTGGACGTCTGAGAATGCATCCGTAATAAAACCACACACCATCAACTGGTATACGGACGGATCCTTGACAGAAGAGGGTACAGACCTAGGAGTAGTAAGCCCGAGGACTCACTACTGGGAGTCGCTGGGAAAATACACCAGTATCTTCCAAGCAGAGATGTGCGCCATAATTAGATGTGCACAATTCAACCTAGATAGAGGTTATCACAACTGTGATATCGCTATTCTCTTAGATAGCCAGGCGGCGTTGAAGGCACTTAACTCCAACGTAGTTAAGACAAAGCTAGTGCTTGAAACAAATGGTGTATTGGAAAAACTAGGCGAACACAATAGAGTATCTCTGATGTGGGTGCCATAACAATGTGGGTGGTCACAACAATATTACGGGTAATGAACAAGCGGAGAAGCTCGCTAGGAAAGGAGAGGCAACGCTATTGATAGAACCTGAGCCGTATTGCGGCATCGGGAGATACACTATATCTGAAAAAATCCACAAGGAGAAAGGATAAAGGAAAAGAACAACACTGGGCTACAAATCAAGGACTAAGACAAGCAAAGCTACTTCTAGGGGGATACAACCCGAGCAGGTCGAAAACTATGCTCCAACTAGGTAGGAACCAATTAAGAATGCTAACAGGACTACTATCAGGCCACTGTAGACTAAGGAAACATTTTTGTGTTTTGGGGATACATAACTTACCCGAATGCAGATTCTATGACCATGAAGAGGAGACCCCTCTTCACATTCTGCTAGAAGCAGACTGCGAGTGCTAGGTAATCACTTTATTAGAAAGGAGCAACTGAGAAGTCTGGATCCTAGGAAAGTACTAAGATTCGTTCAACATTTATTCTTAGGGCAGGTCATCTAACTCAGTAGGACTAACAATAGACCTTTTTAGGTCGCAGTTTCATTTGTCCCCATCATAAATAAATAAATAGCGTCAAATGTTCCACTCAAAACGCAAATGGACATGGACAATGCTGTAGAGCATCTCACATGCACCATCCAGCAATCGGCCTGGTGCGCTACGCCAGTTGAAGCTGAATCAAATAAACATACGCAAGTCAACAGAGCGGTGGTATCTCTTGTGTGCGAAAAACGCAAGCTAAGGCGAATTTCGCAAACAACCAGGAACCCCATAGACAAGAAGAGGCTCAACAAATGAATTAATAACTTAATAAACGAGAGCATCTTGGACTCTGATCTGAATTTCGTCACAAATTTTTAAAGTGGAAGGCATTACTGGTAAGTGAATGTGCTTTTTGTGTGTGGTGGTTGAAAGATATTAACTTTATTTTTTAGATACCAGAAGAGTCATTTTGTGCGCCTTTGACCCAACCACCACTTTTCCCAGAATTATCAACCGAAATTCGTATTGGTGGATGCAACACCACAAAAGTATTTACAAAAAAAAAAAATTACATATATACAGTTCAACCTCCCTAAACTCTACTTGTATCTAAGGAAACGTTCGCTTTTATCTTTTTGCCCCATATAACGAATTTTTGAAAATAGATATTTTATTTATTTTTTTTTTTCAAATATTTTCTTAGGTCGTTTTGACTGAAATTTGAAAATTTTTAAGAGGACGAAATACCTGTCAAGCACAGGGATAAGATTTTATCTGTAACAACAAATACATTTTTTAGCTGGAGGAGTTGATGGAAAAGTAAATCCTATTGGAGTTTTATTTAACAAATTTCACAACTTGCATCGCTAGAAAAAATAAGGTTTTACGAAGAATTACCAAGCACAGAAGAAATTGCAGGATATTGACTTATTAATTGTAAAAAAAAACAACTTATGAAACAAATCAAAATTTAAAAAAAAAAATCTTCCTTTTTTATTTGAAACAGATAATTTCGACCTTCAAAAGTTCAAAATTATATTAAAATATTTTGATCTACAAAATTAATATTTAAATATATCATTAGGACCTTACAAAGATCAAAATTATATGCTGATGTTAATGATATGAGTTTTTAACAAGTCAATATTTCGGAATATCATTTTGATATGTTCGAAAATATCAATTTGAAAACTTATAAGGGGACGAACATATCAATCCTACATTTTTCAAATCGGTTGGAAATTGATATAAAAAGAAGTGTAATTGATACTTAACCATAACCAGTGCGTGACGTAGTGTATCGGCCAGAGCCGCATGACAAGTAAGTGGTCACTGCGATTCAGGCTCGATTAGCCTGTAATGCTACCTAAGACTCAGTGTCAGAGCTAGAACGTTTGAGGGCCATCCTAACGGAAACGGGCACTGCGACATAAAATGTTGTCTTTTGTACCCTAGCCTGGAAATGGTTAAGTTAATTTATCTAGGATCTTTAATGAAACGGAAAATATCCTTAGACGAGGTGATTCTGATCTCAACAGTTTTAATACAGGGTCTATTCATCTGCTCAATTCTGAGCCTGGCCAAGACAGGAAAATCGCAAGGCAGATGTAACCTAGACAGACTCTGCACTCTGTTTCTGAGGAGAGACCTAGTTTATTTAAATGATATCCTAGTGGATGATGACCGGTGAGGTAGCCCAAAAGCAACCTTAGGTCAGAGCTATTATGATGTGCGTTGATTTTTGGGTATATAGGCCGGGTTAGTAGCTTGGCCTGTCGTAGACCAGGATATTGTATCCAGTACCGGGAGGCACTGCTTTTAAACCGATCTACTATGAAAGATTTTGACTTAGCCCAGCTAAGTCCGCAAAAAAGCTCCGGTCCTATGAAGGAAGCTGCCGAACCAGTTCTGGCTAGTTCATCAGCACTTTTGTTGCCCATGATACCCTTATGGCCAGTTACCCAACAAGTAGCGACTTTACGGCCGATTGACAGTTGTTGGAGGATGTTGTAACATTGAAGAACCAGTTTCGAGGAGATATTCCAAGAGGATAGTGCTTTAATAGCCGTTATTCCAATTCAGTCTTTTGTCAAGGGTGACCCGCAAGAACTTTACCTCATTGGAAAGTCCCAAAAGAGAGGATTGGATGTACACTGGACCCAGTCCAATTTATACTTCCTTGAGAAGGGTACCAAGATCGCTTTTTGGGGGTTAATCCTGAGGCCCTCCTTGGCACACCAGTTGTCACTGTCCGAAGAGCTGAACACATTATGTTCGAGTCCGATGATGAACGCCAGGTCATCAGCATATCCAATGACGTTGTACCCTTGTGAATTGAGCTTGATTAGGAGCTCCTCTATCAATATGGACAAAAAAAGTGGCGAGAGGATTCTTCCTTGAGGACACCGCTTGAAGATATGTCGCGTTGATTTAACATGGCTTCAACGCAGGCAATGGTGAGGCTAGCTATACCCCTCTGCGCAAGTACTCGAGTGATGGAGCCATAGCCCGTATTATAAAAAGCACCCTTAACATCAAGAAAAGCAGCAACCAGATTATGAAGTGCGCCTACCGTTAATTTACCCTTCATATAGGCGAATTGGTGTTCATGGAGGGGCTGTGAAATTTTGAGTGATTGATTAATGTGCCAGTATATAAGACGTTCAATTGTCTTGAGAAGGAATTATTACCCTGCCTTGTGATAAATCCGACGGACAACTTTCCTACATGACCGCGGTATATAACCCAAGTTTAGACTGGCCATCATGATAAGTTATAGAGGGTCGATCAAGACATCTAAGCAGTTCTGAAGCGGAGCTGGAAAGATCCCATCTCCCCCTAGGGACTTAAAAGGCAGAAAGGACATGATCGCCCATTGAACTTTGTCCTTATCAAGAATGACTCCTTCCATCTGTTTATTATATATCTGTCTATAGTGGGAGAGTTCCACGATGTTTCACGCAGCTTCCGATCGGGCTCGACGTCTGCACGCATACTATCTGAGAATTAATTATTAAACATGTCGGAGACTCTCCAATTGCGTGGCACTCTTGTTGGCCACAATGGTTGGGTGACCCAAATCGCAACCAATCCCATCGCAACCGGACACCATCATCTCCGCATCGCGTGATAAAACATTGATTGTCTGGAAGTTGACCCGTGATGAGGACACCAACTACGGCTATCCCCGAAGCGTCTCTATGGACACTCGCACTTCATCAGTGATGTTGTACTTTCTTCCGATGGCAATTATGCCCTCTCCGGATCAAACTCTGCGCCTGTGGGATTTGGCAGCTGGCAAGACCACTCGTCGTTTCGAGGGACACACCAGTGTTGTCGGTCGCCTTCTCCGCTGACAATCGTCGAATTGTGTCCGGTTCTCGCGACAAGACCATCAAGCTGTGGAGCACTCTGGCCGAATGCAAGTTCACCATCCAGGAAGATGGTCACACCGATTGGGTTTCATGTGTGCGTTTCTCGCCAAACCACTCCAACCCAATTATCGTCTCCTGTGGCTCGGATCGCACGGTTAAGGTCTGGAACCTGGCCAACTGCAAGTTGAAGAACAACCATCATGGCCACAATGGCTACCTTAACACCGTAACCGTTTCTCCCAATAGTTCCCTGTGCACAGCCGGTGGCAAGGATTCTAAGACTTTGCGGTAGAATCTTAATGACGGCAAGAACTTGTACACTCTTGAGCACAATGATATCATCAATGCCTTGTGCTTCTCGCCAAACCGTTACTGGCTTTGCGTTGCTTACGGCCCATCTATCAAGATCTGGGATTTGGCATGCAAGAAGTCTGTTGTGGAACTACTTCCCGATATTGTCTCACAGAACTCCAAGGCCGATCAGCCTCAATGCTTATCTCTAGCCTGGTCATCTGAGGGTCAGACTATGTTCGATGTATGTACTCCGAAAGAGTAGGATTGAAATACTTTTTTGCAAATTATGAAATAAAAAATTATTTTAGTTTGTTTATTATATAAACAAATAAACATGCGAATTAAAATATTTAATTTATCTAAGAAAAAAAAGACCCAGGAAAATGTACTTGAAGCAGGTGTTTCCTGTCTACTATTGGTATAAAGACCATTCTCTTTCTTTATGAGTCCGATGTCATTGTCTCTGTCCTTTGTGATTACTTTATGGAGACGGGCTGCTTCAGTAGCGTTTGCAAACCATCCCAGTACCTTCTCCAGGATTTACGCTTGGAGTGACGTTTAAGCTTGGTATATTCGGTTAGGGATGACCTATATTCCTCCCACCGAATCTTTACGCACAGTTGAAAATCTTTCTGACCGTTCGTCGCATGGCCGCTAACTTATCAGTTCACCATGGAACCTTCTGTTTCATGTGGACTGAACGTGTAGCCGTGCTATCGTAGTACGAGCTCAGTAAAATCTCATTTAGCAGGTCCGCGGCCAGCTCCAGCTCACAGTTTGTCTTTCTAAGGAAGGTAGACCTTAAAGAGGATATCAGAGGCATCTGGAATTTCGAAGCGAATATGTTGGTGATCTGAGAGAGAAACTTCGTTTGAAACTCGCCAATTCCAAACGAAGTTCCTAACCCCTCTACTAGTTAGAGTGAGGTCTAGACCCTCTTTTCTAATTGCTGTTATAAATGTAGGTTTACAACCTATATTTGCAATGACCTGCTTGTTGTAGGTGCGTCAGTGCTCCGCTAGCCGCTGCACCTCAAGCGGTGGTATGTTGGGTTCGTCCCGTGGGAAGTAAACTGAGGCCAGAATAATTTACTGGGTGCCTACTCCTTTGGAAACTACTACACAGCTAACACAGCTGTTAAATACCTGGAAATAAAGTTTGTTAGTGGAAAGGACTTGACCTTTTTATCAATTAAAATTGCCGTACGAGGCAGTTCTGCAGAGTGGTCGTAGATTAACTTACCAGTTTTGCAGTTAAATCCACGAATCTTGCCGCACACCACCCAAGGCACTTGAATTAGAGCCAGGGTGGTCTCCTTCTCGGGGAAGAGACTGCACACTGTGGCCGTTGCCCCTTTGGCGTGGTGCAGGTTCGCCTGAAACACCCTTATGTTTCCTTCAAATTGAATAATCACAGCTACATTGTGAGAACCACACCAGTTGGAAGCTCACACTGAAGCGTTTTATCCAACCTTGAAGGGAATTTACTTTCCCTCGCCCGACTATGTCAGCCAAGCCATCACAGAGACATGACCATACTGATAACTTGTTTCCAAGGGCCGCAACTCTGGAGGTTGTAGTCCAATTATCCAACAGTTACGGCACGTGCACTAAAATTTGTGCTACATGTGATCCCCATGTTGGACTTTATACTGATCCGCCAAATTTATGCTTAGATCATGTAAAATTTTTTTTCGGTGTAGTTGTCATGCGAGAATGCACGAATTTGAACAGGTTTTCGTTGTTAGTAGGAAACTAAGAGGTCTTGTCTCCAATTTCATACCTGTGGGCGAGCGCCCAGGCACGATAAGAGACGTCTCTTCATTGTTGGAAGTAGCGTCGTGGAGGCTAAATTTTCCGACCGTTAGGCCAAAGATTCATACCTTCCCAATTTTGTCGTTGAAATTACCAAGCACGATTTTTACTTCGTGTTTGGGGCAGCGCTCGTGGAGACGTTCGAGACGCTCGTAAAATTAATATTTGGCTGCATCGTCTTCGGCTTCCGTCGGTGCGCAAAAATCAGGGTACAGTTGAAGTACTTAGTCTTGATACGTATCGGCTAATCGACTTCGCCGGAGGTCGGAACATGGTAGTAACACCAAATTTCCACACCGTAATATACACAAGGCTACTTGGCGCAGTCCCGACCAAAACACAAGCAGTCAAATTGATCATGTTGTGACCGAAGGAAGGCACGCGTCAAGCGTATTAGATGTGCGAACAGTACGAGGTCCCAATATCGACAGCCATCGATAGTGGCAGCCAAGGTACGCACCAGGCTGAGCATAGTGCATTGAGGACGTCCCACCACTCAACGAAAGCTTTACGTCGGAAAGCTGAACTCACAACAGACCGCCGAAGCCTTTTCAGCCAGACTCGCCCAACTGATCTGTGTGTCCTCACCGGCTTAAATATATAGGTGAGCAGTAAAGATATACCTCCCACTCCAAGGATACTGCTGCCAAGGAGGTCATGGGGTTCACCAGACCTGTGACGAACCCTTGGTATGACGAGGAGTGTCACCAAGCTATTGCAGAGGAAGGAGCCGCTTACAGAAAAACTGCAACGCGAGCTGTTGTGAGAAACGGTGAGAGGAGAAATCACCGAACGAACGGCGAGCTAGAAGGGCGTTTTCGAAGATTGAGAAATAGTCACGCCTTAAGAGCGGTGAACGAGTACAAGACGAAGTACTTGGTGTCTACTCACAGACCATCATTGCATCTTGGACAGTCTGTGAATGGAGAATTTCAATGTTGTAGAAAACTTCGTCTATCTGGGAACAGAAATTACCAGCGACAACAACGCCAGCCCAGAGATCAGACAAAAAATCACGCAAAGCTAACCGCTGATACTTTGGGCACAGCAAGCTAACTAGAAGTAGAGCCCTACATCGAAGTACGAAGATACAAACCTATAAAACTGATAATCCCGGTCCTGTTGTAAATCGAAGAAGCATTGACCCTGACATCAACGGATACAGCGTCTTTAGGAGTGTTCGGGAGAAAGATCCTTAGTACGATTTTTGGTCCCTTTAGTGTTGGCGTCGAGTTTTGGATCCGTATGAACCACGGGCTGTATAAACTGTGTGATGTGGTTGACATAGTGCAGCGCATTAAATTCAAGCGGCAGCACTAAGCTGACCACCTTATCCGGATGAACACCGAAGCTCCATCTCTAAAGGAACTTTATTTGTGGTCGGCGTCAGAGAGGACGTCCGAACTTAAGATGGCAAGATAAGGTCTATGATGATCTGAAGAAGTTCCGGATTGTGAGCGACTGACGCCAGCGACTGGATAGACGGTTGTAGATATATACCACATAGGTCCAGAACGGGTAAATACAAGTGGTAGCCCCTATTCAAACTTACCCTCCATTTTTTACTTTTAGTATGAAAAGAATTTTTATGTTGTTAATTAAAATAGAAATGTCAATCCTTACAAAATATTCAATATAGCCCCAGATTGGAGCACTTAAATTGGTAGCCCCACGCAAACCTGCGACACGTTTTTTGAGTTTTGCATGAAAAAAAAATATTTTTTTTTTTATTAAATCTAATTTCCCATCAATTCTAATAAAATATCCCGCATACATATTGCATATCCAAATCAGACTAATACAGAATATAATCTATAATTCATATTAAAAGTCTTAAAGAAGATACAGGGTATCTCGAAGTCGACCACACTCGACTGCAGATTGTTTCTTGTTTTCTTTATATGTACATGCTAGATACACAACTTGAAACTTCATGTGAATGGTATTAAAAGTCCAATTCCACCGAAGTTAACGGTTTTTTTTTTGTTTCAATTAATATATCCTGTTTAGTTTTACGGGAACCTACATATGTACCCAAGTTAATAAATTTTATATTCATAGTATTAAATGGCATTATCAGCTTGTCAGAAAGTTTGTAACGCATTAAAGGACACATCGTAGACACCATAAAGTATACAAAAATATTCTTGATCGGTTCGACGAGTCGAGACGAGCCCATGCTCGTCTGATAGTTGTTGCGAATTTAGCCGAAAAAAAATGTTTCATTACATTTTTTATTTTGTTACTTATTTATACAAAAAAAAAAGTTTCTTTATACTTTATATAAAGCTTGAAACATCTTTTTATACAATTCACACTGAGTGAAGTATATATATTCTTGATCATCTAGCCGATAAAAGACAGCTGGGTATCAGCTGGATATTTGTGATATCCGGGGACCAATATTTATTTTTATTGAAATCGAATAAAGTATCCATATTGACATGCCATGCCATACACCCTGACAAGCAAAACTTTTTTTTTGCAGTCAATATCAACTTAAAAATTGACATGGTTGACATCTTATGGATGGGTGATTCACATATATATCAATGGATGTGATTTTTCCGCTTTTTGGGGTAGTCTCATACAAAGCACCCTCCCACTTATGATTTTTGGGCTAAAAACTTCTGGGTATGAAAACCTCTTTATTTAAGTCATATATCAGTTTTATACTTTATATGGAGGCTTTTTATGGTCAGCTGCCTAACATTACTCATTGCTGGATCCTGGAGAACGTTAACGCCAACGGCATTTTTCATCAGTACAAAAATAATGTTATTGGCATCATTTGAATTTTTTTATTTTTTTTTTCTTGCCAATTTTATTGTACATCTGTCTTAAATAATTATAAATTCACTTTAAGTACATGATTTAAGTGAGTTAGGTGGGCTAAAATTAACTTAAATGACTATTCATAAAATTTTATTTTAAAACATAATTATTAATTATTGTACTAAGTTATACATATGTATTAAACTAAACTAAATCAACAGGCCTCGCCCTTTGTAGTCTTCTTTTACGCAATAGTTCTTGCACGGGTAGGTCGTTTATTTGTTTGTTCGAATGTAATTGTAATTTAGTTTGGTATTTTCTGCTTAAGTTTACAGCCTCTTCTTCCACCGTTGGGATGTCTAAGTCTCTATGTAAATCCATCTTGGTTATATAACAGACGGAGGATTTTTGATTGTTGTCTCTGAATAAACTCCGTGTTTGATTTTTTCGCAGTTCCCCATATTTGGGCTCCATAGGTCCAAATTCGTTTTATTATAGATTTATAGATTAATAGCTTGTTTTTTAGGGATAGTCTTGAGTTCCTATTTAAAATCCAGTATAATTGTTTACTTCTTTGCTTAATCTGAACGCGTTTTTTTTTTAATGTGGTACTTCCAAATCAGCTTGCTGTCAATATATAGGCCTAGATATTTTACTATATTTGCAATAGTTACGTCATTGCCATGGATTTTCAAGTGAATTGGAGTAAATTTGATTTTGGTACTGTATATCACTTGTACCGTTTTAGTGTTGTTTATTTTAATTTTCCGTTTATTAAACCAATCTAGCGTAGAGTTTAAATTTCTTTGCACTGAGCAAGACTGTATCATCAGCGAAAGTTGCTAGCATTGAAGAGTTTTCAGATGGGGTCGGCATATCTGCTGTGAAAATGGTGTATAAAAGCGGACCTAGCACGCTTCCTTGAGGTACGCCTGTATTTATTTGCCTGAGAGTATAATATTCGTCTTTGTACCTCACAAAGAATACTCTGTCTTTGATATAGCTTGTAAGAATTGAGCAATGTTTTCTGGAAACCACTTGAAGAGCATTAAAATTAGGCCTTCATGCCAGACCTTATCGAATGCCTTTTCTACGTCTAGGAACACTCCTATACAGAACTTCTTGTCGTCGATGTCAATTCCGACAGAAGCCAAATTGATGGTCTGGTATGGTACTCCTACTTTCCAATATTGGAATTAATCGAACAATTTTTTCAAATACTTTGGACAGTATCGGAAGCAAGCTAATTGGTCTATATGAGGATGCAAATGATGCATCTTTACATGGTTTTGGGATAGCAATTACTTCCGCAACTTTCCAAGCCTTTGGGAAGTAATTAAGTCTGAAAATTGCATTAAATAAATTTCGAATATATTCTGTTACTAAGTCTGGAGCCTCTTTCAGCAGTCGTCCATTAATTTTTTCATACCCTGGAGCTTTTTTTTGGCTTAACTTGATTTTTATGCAGTCTCGTATTTCGTTAATGGAAGCGCTTTTTATGGGTAGATATTCTAAGCCTCTAAGTGGACTGGCTTGTATACCTCCTGAGTTGGAGGTAGACCCAGTGAATACATTTTCATAGTAGTCAGCTAAATTTTTGGCTTTTTCAATGTTTGCTCTTGCCCACGAGCCATCATTATTTTTTAATGGAGGTTGGTACTCGGTCTTATTTAGCAATTTCTAAGTCTCTTTCCATAGAGAATAGTCCGTACTGCATGTTGGAGTCAAGTTTTGTAGAAAGTTGTTAATTTGGTCATTTTTAATATTTTTAAGATGTTCTTTTAAGGTTTTCGTTGCTCTGTTAAATTTCTTTTTTGCTTCCGGTTATCTAGTTAGTTGCCAGTTTTTCCATAGATTTCGTCTTTCTTTTATAAGACGTCGAATTGTAGGGTATACTACATTTTTGCTGGATATCATCTGACAAATTGGGGTCGACTGATGAACAGCTCTTTCTAATATTTCGTTAAGATACATTATTGCTGATTCAATATTGTCCTCTGTTTGCAGTGGAATGTTTATACAGAGAGAGTGGCTTATGAATTCTCTGTAAGTGTCCCAGTGAATTTGTTTATTATCTTTGTAAATGAGGTTATCTTTTTCGAAGATAGACGTTAAGGTAACTGACAATACTAACAAACGAAAATCAAAAAAATTACCAGAGGCGCGCCTTAGGGGTTTGCTGAATCCTCGAACAACATCATGTAAGTTACACAGAGTTGGTAACAATTGGTTCGTATTAAATCATCTGGCACGCGCGACAAGTATTGCTAGAGTGGTTGACTTAAATAGCAATCAATATTATTCTGAACCTGATGATATTTCTGAACCTGATGATGTTGATACACTGCATTTTGATAATAAAATAGTGTCTGTGGACACTAATAATGATGATTTAGTTGTCGATACTTCACTTTTAATCAAACAACTCAGTCCGCTGGTCCTAAGTTGCCAACACTGCCGCCAATTTTTGCAAACTGTATCACAGATATTTCTGGAAACCGTTGACGACGTGACTGGAAGTGACACCTATTTTACAAAGTCTACTGGCAGATATTCTGTCAGGACTATGCCAGCTACTACGGATGCGTATCGTGCAACTACAAAGTGCCTGCAAGGCGAAAGAGTTATTTTCCCACGTACTAGCTGAATCGTGAGAGGTCTCATGGAGTAGTAATAAATGGATTGCACCACACGACTTCAGTTCAACTCATTAAAGATGACCAAACATAGCCACATAGTTCGAAATTACGCGCCAATGGCCAGACCATGAATATCATTGTTGTTGATTTGAAATCAAATTCTAAAAATCGTGAAGTATACGATCTGCGATGCCTATGTCGTCAAGTAATTTAAATCGAGCCACCGAAACGTTATGAAGACATTCCGTAGTGCCACTGGTGTCAGGAATATGTACATACCAAGAGATACTGCCATAAGCAGTTCCTTTGTTTCAGATGTGGTGACAAACACGAAACTAGCAGAGGCGCCTGCTAAGTGTTCTCATTGCGCTGAATCACACACAACTGTGTTGTGTACCGTGAGATGATCATGAAAGGGTCTTGCCACACGTGGCCTTACATTACTCAAAACAGTCGTTTATTGCCTCGTCCCGCTGTACCTTCGAGCCACATCAATCAGCTCAGAAAAGTTACAGCAACTTCAGAACCAATTCTCCGCTAAGCATCGCAATGAGCAGCAGCTTCACTTTCAAGTTAAAAGTTTGTTAAAAACCTAATATAGTCTTTAATAAAGAAATTTTCTTACAAAAAGTCTAAAGTGGGCAGTAGGTTTGTATGGGAGCTACCTCAAATAGTGGGCGTGGCAGGTCAATCTTGATACTCTATTAAACTACAATAAAAAGATGTATATGTGCAAAATTCCAACTGGATAGCATAAAAATTGGTCCCCAAAAAATGCGCAACAACATACAGACGTACAGACGGACATAGCTGGATCGATTCGTCTCGTCGAGCTGATCAAGACTATATATACTTTATGGGGTCTACGATGGCTCCTTTAATGCGTTACAAACTTTCAGACAAACTGATAATACCATTTCACACTATGTGTGAATGGTATAAAAATTATATTAATTTAAAAATCGTTGTCTGATTTTTATTTTGGACTATTAAATTAAAAATCAAAAATAAATATAAGTGCTTTTATTTCAATATTGGATAAAGGTCCATTTTGAAAGTCTACCTCAAAAAGTGGGCGGAAGCGCCAATTTGTATATTTATATGAAACGGTTGTTCACCAAAGTCCAGTAAATCAAATTGAAGCTAATATTGATTTAAATGAAGAATTTTTTTTCAATAAAAACACAAAATTGAACGGTGGGTTTGTATGGGGGCTACCCCAAAAAGTGGGCGGGCCACGTCCATTAGTCTTTGTATGTTAAGCGGCGGTCTATAAAGAGGCACCATATCGCACCATATCAACCTAATATTGACATTAATAAAGAAGTTTTTCTTACAAAAAACACAAAAGTGGGCAGTATGTTTATATGGTGCTACCCCAAATATTGGGCAGGTTACGCCCTTTAGTCTATGTACGTTAAGCAGCTGACCATAAAAAGACACCACATTGCATTTGAACCTAATATTGACTTTAATAAAGAAGCTTTCATACAAAAAGTCAAAAGTTGCCAGTAGGTTTGTATGGCGGCTACCCCAAAACAGTAGGCGGGTGCCACCCATTAACGCATATGTCAAGCATCCGTCCACTAAAAGTTGCCATGTCAATTATTAAGTTGATATTGACTACAATAAAAAAGTCAAAAGTAGGCGGTAAGTTTGTATGGGGCTTACCCCAAAAGGTGGGCGTGGCGGGTCAATCTTGATACTCTATTAAACTGCAATAAAAAGAACAACATACATACAGACGGACATGTCTAGATCGACTCCGAGTTAATCAAGAATATATGTATATACTTTATGCGATCTACGATGCCTCCTTTACTGCGTTCAAACGTTCAGACAAACTGATAATACCATTTCACACTATCGGAGGTGTCACAGAAATCTCTAGATAAAATTCCGTCTGGTGATTTGAATTTCTCTAAAAAATTCCGAGATTTCATAGAAAACAGTTTTTAGAGTACAGACGAGTTTTGTGCTAATTAATTTTGTGTTGGCAACGCTGATGTTATAAAATATGTGTATCTGTCGTTCGTTGTTGTTGCGTAAACCGATCTGGTCGGTTTTCAGCAAATAAATACACATTTTTATAAATTTAAATTAAATAATAAAATATGTTAAATGTTTAAATCGTAAGACACAGTTGTGAAGAAAATACATTATACTAGCACATAATCAAAGCTTTACGTTATGATTTGATGAGTTTATATGTATATGCAATCAACAATTTCACCTAGCAAAAGGCTGGAGATTTCAAACGGTCTAAAAGAGATTTCTGTGACACATACGAAATCGATTTAGGTCGGAATTGGGGTGAAAAAGATTTCTGAAACACCTACGTATGTGTGAATGGTATAATAAGCCACATCCACCATAAATTATTATCAACAGTATTTGTAAAAGTTTTATCCAAAATCATATATGTATGTATGTAAATCACTGCTGCTTCATGTTCG
The DNA here is from genome assembly GCA_035044765.1 of Leucophenga montana. Lineage (NCBI taxonomy): Eukaryota > Metazoa > Arthropoda > Insecta > Diptera > Drosophilidae > Leucophenga > Leucophenga montana. Next base: position 63,328 of record JAWNNQ010001214.1, read on the forward strand.
TGAAATGCATGTTAGTTACAGCGGATAAATTAACATTGAAGTAAGAAAATAATAAGCCCACGCCATGTTGCTGCTCAACGTGCTGGAGAACTTCTATGCTTACTGATGTTTTGTGAATTCACAAAGTGGAAAAGGGGGTAGAAGAGGTAAAAAAAAAATGCATTACGAAATACTTTAACAGCCACTCACTACTCATTCGGTAACAATAACGTTAGCTTAAAACTTATCTTGCGGGGTAATAGTGTAAATTGCCAAAATCACTATGAATACAAAAAATATCGCAACAGCAAGGAAATGAAGGCGATTCGGTGACAGCGAAACAACCTGCTCTGACGATTAGAGGTCAGCTATTGGCGCTTTTCTGCGATGCTGCTCTCTCAGCACAGCGCATCACTGAGACGCAATCAGAAAGATAAATTTGGGAACCATTTTTGCGACTTGAGTGCTTGAACCTTCAATAACTATAAAGATACGAAAAATTGTCAGATTTTTATAACTGCTAACTGCTGCATAGTGTACGGACTATATCACGTTATCGGCTAAAATCAACCCTAACAGTTTTTGACGGCAATATGTTATCGATAAGACCAAACAGACCGATTTTTATGAAAATTATTCGTTCACTGTGATTGTCGATTACGTTGCTTGCAATAAATAAATACAATAATATTAACTAGACGCCCTAACAAAACGTAAACATAAGAATCGAATCGAAGAAATCGATATTATAATAATGGCTAGTGAAGATTTGTTCGACCATGATTATTCAGAGGAAATAATAACTCAATTGGATCAAGAATTCGCAGATACAGCCGAAGAACTTATTCCAGAGAAAGAAGATGCAGCCACTGATGAAACGTCCGGAGAAACTTTAAGTGCAAACAACAGTAAGCATTAAAAATTTCATTTAGAATATGGGTATCGATTTTAATTTGAAACGAATATACGACGCAACATGGTCTTGTCGATTGGGATTTCTTGAAAGGGAAGACAACTTACGAACGCACGTCATCGTCGACTATCTGGAGAGTAAGGACAAATTTTTCCGTGAAACTACTCTGCAAATAAATTCCAATCAACCTGACCACGCTGCGATAGTCAATTCAGAATCAAATCTACACATATTGTCACACCACGGCCACTTGACATTACGACCCATACAAACCACACGTCCACTTTGCCTTTTTGTATGGGAAACATTTTTATTGCATTCAATAGCAACTTGAAATTTCAACTTCAACTTTTAGGGGTACGCCAAACAAACTTTCCACCCACCTTTAGGTCGTTAAGTTGGACAATTTGCATCTGTGTGAATGGTATTAAAAATTCGGTTCTACCAAAATCTAGCGTATTTTCTTGATACTATATCATACTAGTTGATACCAGGCGCGACGCTGCCCTTGCCTACCCTACGCATTGCCCTACCCTACGCATTGCTGCCCTTCTCCCTGCCACTTCCCCATAACCTCTTGCCCTGCATCTCATAGCTGGTACCCAGCGCGTTGATGCCCTGCCCCTTGCACGTCATATATTATAGCCTATGTTCTATTCTGATGTATAAGCTATAACATTGGGAAGTTTTATCAAAATACGTCCAGTAGTTTTTGCGTGAAAGAGTATAAACATCCATCTTCACAAACTTTCGCATTTATAACATAATTTTAGTAGGATTATATTATATACTAAGTGGTACCCAGCTGCCTTTCCCCCTGACCCTATTTTCGTGCTTCCTCTCGCCTTGCCTCTCCTAGCTGGTACCCTGCGCGTTGTTGCACTTCCTCATTCGCTAATGTGCCAGTGTGAAATGGTATTATCAGTTTGTCTGAAAGTTTGTAACGCATGTAAAGGCATTGTAGACCCATAAATTAAATATATTCTTGATCAGTTCGACGAGACGAGTCGATCTAGCTATGTCCGTCTGTCTGACCGTCTGTATGTTTTTGCCCATTTTATTGCAGTTTAATAGAGTATCAAGATTTACCCACCAAACCCACTTTTTGGGGTACCCTCCAGTCAAAACCACCGCCCAGTTTGGCTTTTTGTATGAAAAACTGTTGTATTGATATGGTAGCTTCTAGCGGCTTTACATATAGTCCCCATACAAACCTACTGCCCACTTTTGTGTTTTGTATGAAAAACTTTATTGAAGTCAATATTAGGATGAAATGCGATTTAGTGGACAGCCGCTTCAAATACATATATAAATGAGCGTGTCCCGCACACTTTTTGAAGTAGTCCCATACAAAACCACAGCTCACTTTTATGTTGTATGAAAAACGTCAATATCAACTTAATATTCGATATGGTGGCATCTTATAGATGGTCGCTTCATACACATCTACTAGTGGGTGTGTACCGCCCACTTTTTGGCGTAGCCCGTATTTTTTCTCTACCACTTCTTGATTGTGTCTTTTTAATTATAAAAACTTTTATTGTATTTTAAGGCAAAGCATCTGTAAACACTCAAGAATCAAAACTATTCCAATTACCGATGGCACGAATTCGAAATCTAATGAAATTAGATCCAGAACTGCAAATTGCATCAAATGAGGCCGTTTTTACATTAACGAAGGCAACTGAATTGTTTATTCAATCGTTGGCACGTGAATCCTATTCATATACAACCCAAGCAAAAAAGAAAACTGTTCAGAAGAAGGATGTTGATATGGCCATATCCTCTGTGGACAGTTTAATGTTTCTGGATGGAGCTATGACTTTTTGATTCTTCACGAACTTGTACTTTACTACATAAATACATATTTAACTCAGGCAAACGTCTTTTTTGTAATTATTTGTGAATTTTCGACTGTAGTGTATGAAACGAATTGATTATCTATATACATACTATATATAAATCAAAACGTGTCTGTACGTGGTCATTTATAAAAAAATACCAGAATCGGCGTCTCTAATTCGAATAAGAATTTTTATATCAGTTATTTTATTTTGCAAAAATTCCAAAAACAGTAAATATATCGAGCAAATCCAAACGTCAAAGTCGAATTTTTCAGACCAAATATATAAACGTTCTAATTTTATTAAAATATAGATACATTTTAATCAGTTACATAGTACTGAATCAAATTGGGTTGGGGCTCTAGTTGAGACTTCCACCAAACATTGCCGGTTATTCCTAGATTAACACCTGCAGATTAACTAAAAGCTTACTTAAAGCATCCCCTCTTTGGAATCATGTAGAAAAATTATTTCTTTCAACGCAATTAAGAGTGCGTTTTTTTCACAACAGCAATTTTCAAACCAACTTCTTCGATTATGAGATGTACTCTTCCAAAGCTATCCAGAAATTAGTTTAATAGCTTTGACTAAATTTTATTGTAAAATGGTAGATACTGTTTTCAAAGAGAGCGAAATATTTTACCACATAATAAAAATGTATTAATGAGATCAACACAAACATTCGAACCAACCTCCATGTGATTTTGTAACATATAAAATATATCTATATACTGTATTATGGACATAGCGCAAACCGTGAATTTTAACTGTAATCGCAATTATCTATTGATGGCAATTTATGTATTGAATCAAACTTTGTTTTATTTATTAATTTCTCTTAACTAATAATATTTTTGCTGGATTTTAATACTAAAAATTATAGTTTTAATTCATTTTATACTACATGTCAGAAAAGCACTACCGCAATTACCGTTATATTTAGAAATCCTTATCGCGCTTTGGAGTCTTAATTCATTCTTTTTCAATTAATTGGAATGTCAAAAAAATGTTAATAGTGGCATAGACAACAACGGAAATCAAATTTGTGCGGATAGGGAAGAATTATTTTAAAGCTATATCTTGAGGAAAATCCTATAGAAAATTTGGAAAAGTAGTGGTCAGAGCTCACTCATCAATACAAAGACTAGTAACTAACTACACTTCAAAGAGTTCTATCCAGTCAAAATCCCGATCAGGTCGTCCATCTCTCTTAACAAAACGAGAGAAAAAACGCGACATTCAGTTAGTGTGACAGAATCCAAGGTTGCTCACCAACTGAAACTAGAAGTAGAAGAAAGTTATTCAAATATAATTTCCGTTGATAGAGCCCTGCGTGTGAAATTTAAAAGAAAAAGCTGGGTATCATGGTCTATTTGCCCGTAAGTAGCCCCATATCTCAACTGTAAATAAGCAGAAGCGCATGGAGTTTGCAAATGAGTACGTTTCCAAGCCCCCAGAGATTTGGAACAAAGTTTTTTTTTCGGATGAGAGCAAATTTTGTATTTTCATGGTAAAAGAAAAAAAAGCTGGTATGAAGAAAGAGTAGTGCTACCTTTGAAAAGGATAAATTGTTGTCAACCGTAAAACATGGTGGAGAAGCAGTTGTGGTTTGGGGTGTATATCAGCCAATAGTGTTGGCAAACTAACATTTATTGAATCAATAATGGATCAAACTAGTTATATCCAAGTTTTGAAGGATAATTTGCTGTAAAGTTCCCAGTAGTTCGGGCTGCAAGAAGAGTTTTGGTTTCAGCAAGACAACGACTTCAATCACAAGCTCTGGCTCCTTTATAATATAAAAAAGGGTAGTTAGTTACTAGCCTTTGTTGTCTATGGCGCTATTAAAATTTTTTGACATTCCAATTGTTTGAAAAAGAATGGATTAAAACTATAAAGTGCGATAAGGATTTCTAAAAATGGTTTTAGGTAATGGTAATTACATATTTACTCATTCCTGTGGGATAAAATGAATTAAAACAATAATTTTAAGTATTAAAATGCAGCAAAAATATTATTACTTAAGAGAAATTAATAAACTATGTATATAAAAAACAAAGTTTGATTCAATACATAAAACATTAGCTGACATATTTGCAATTAAAATTTCAGATTTTTTGTGGTGTACGTACACTTTTTCGAGCAAGTGTATATGCATGCCGAATATTTTGGCGTTTCCCTTTTGCATTCTCTTTCAGATGATAAGAGTGCTAGCGGACAACGAATTTTTTCGTGACATAAGTATTTTGACGAAATCTTCGTGAATGTGTTTGTGCGCGTTTTAGCAAGGGAAAACCAAGAAATTTTTTTATTTAGTTTTATTTTTATTGTACTATAAAAATAAAAAAAATTATTGAAAAAATTTGTTGCATATTATGGGAAAATCGGTTGAGCTAAACTGTGTTATTATTGCTTCAATAGTGCTGGTGCCGTAGTCAAAGATATTGCAAACGAATTTAATTTGTCAAGTCAAACAGTGCACTATCAAATTAATAAATATAAAAAAAATATAATGACGTCGGTAACTTACCGAGATCAGGTGGTAAGCGCAAAACAACGAGCCTTACTGCGGAAGTTTAAAAAAAATATTCAACTTAAGCTTCAATCTGCTGCAGATCAGAGGGGTTATTCGGTCAAGACCCGAATCAGTGAGCGTACTGTTAGGTAACATTTCAAAGAAGCAGATTTTAAGACATACAGAGCAAAGAACATTCCCTATATCTCCATGGTGAACAAGCGCCAAAGATTGACCTTTGCAACGGAGCATTTGCACAAACTAAAAGAGAAGAAAGGAGATGCGTCCTATGGACAGATGAAAGCTCCTTTTAGTACAATTCATCAAAGCAAAAGATTTTTGTAAGGCTGCCACAGATACGAAAAAAATCCCCGTTTGTCTAAAAGTAAGCGAGGGTTTATAATCTGCCCTGTTGTGGCATTGCGTTCAATGGATTGTTGTTGTTGTAAAAGCTTGGTTTGGGCTGTATGAGGAAATATTTTCAATTTATTATATTATATTATGAATGGATTGTATTGTGCAAAGCCATTTTGTTGTGCGGTGACTGACCGCATTCGGGACACTTCCAATGACGACTGGGTTTCGCCCCGGACCGATCTGCACAAGGAGATTTGTGCAATCAAAAGTTGCCCAGCTCAGCCCAAGTTACTGTATCAAGTATATGTTCAATGGGTTGGGTGACTTGGTTCCCATCGAAGGCTTGATGAACCAAGGCCAATATATGAGAACCCTAAATGACAACGCTTTCCCTTCCGGAGATTGCAGAATATTTTATTCTGCAACAGGATAATGCCCAATGCCACAAGAGCGGGATGATATTTAAGTATGTTGGTGTTACTACTCTGGACTGGCCGCCCCAAAGTCCAGACTTGAATGTGATCGAGAACATGTGGTCTCTTATGAAACGTAAAAGAATTGCTTCCTTACATAAAATCATAGAGGAGACCATTTCCGAAGTCGCTTCGCTTTCTAACGAGATATACCTTCAAAATTTAGTGGACTCAATTCCAAATCGCCTTAAAAAAGTTATTGACGCCAATGTGAGGGGGGGGTCTATACATTTTATTAACTCTAATCACTTTATTTAGTCTTGTTATAATTTATGTTTTGTTTCATCAATTATAATCACTCGTCAAAATACTTATGCCAAGACATGAAAATTACTTTCGTTTATTTCTTTTTAAGTTCTTATGAAAAAATGTCCATTGAATTATTTGTCAGTTTGTATTAGCAATAAGCAAAAGAAAAAAAAAATATCAGGAAGTTCTATTAAGCCAATTAAAAGTTAAATAAAAAGATGCAGAATTTTGAATATGACAATTTTTTAGTTGGTATTGACTATTTAAAAAATATTTCATACGAAATGTCGAGAGTGGGCGTAACGTTTGTTTATGTGTACCCTAAAATGTGGGCTTCTCATGCCAATATGGATATTCTATTTGACTGCAATAAGTATAGTTTCCAGGTTTCAGATGGATACCTCACAAATTGGACCCTAAGAAGTGCGCAGCAACTAGCAGACAGATGGATATGGCTAAATCGATCAGTATTGTCGAGCTGATGAAGAATTTATATATTTTATGCGGTCTATGATGTCTTCTTTGATGCGGTACAAACTTTTTGACAAACTGTTATCACTTCACACTATGTATGAAGGGTATAACAAGAAAGAAAGCTGCAGCCGCGAGTTCACGACTTCGAATTACTCTGCCGCGTTTCATACACTAAAGAAAAGAACTAATTTTTGTTTTTTAAATATAAAAGGATCCATTTTTTTTTGTGTATAAAAAAAATTGTTGATATAAAAAATTAGAAACTTTTTTTTTATTTTATAAATAACTAGTAAATAAATAACTAGTAGTTTTATAAATAACTTGAATTAACTGTTTATCCAATCGCCACGAAACTTCACATAATTACCCACGGGACTATTTTGAATAGTGCCACAAAATTTGATCAAAATCGGTTGAGCGGTTTCGGAGTCTATAGGGAATATACATACATACTTCCATTTTTATATATATAGATAAACAAAACGAAAAAACTAAATAAAATACAACAAAAAAATTGTTTTCGGTTGGATTACCTTGAAAAACTTGTATTCAAGGATATATAGCCGTATAGTGGGCGTTGTGGAAGTGGCATCCTCAATTTTTATACACCGCGGATATATCAGGGGAATCTTAAAGCCAAAGTTTGAAGGTTGTATCTTATATGGTCTTCGAGATCTCGTTGTTGAAACATATAGACTGACAAACGGAAATGGCTAGATCGACTCAGCTTTTGATGTAGTTATACTTTATGAGATGACGCCTCCTTCTGCCTGTTACATTTATTTGCACAAACTTAGAATACCCTTGGCTTCCAAGGTAGGGTATAAATAGGCGAAATAGTTCAGTACCATTTTATCTGCCTTAAACACAACTTATTCGCTTGAATGGTTTGATGGTTGGGAAGAGCGACAGTGCACTTACTGCTTTCAAATTAATCTGAAAACGCTTTCGCCTCAAAGTTTTATGAATGAAATTTTGACATTTAGTGCAAGGTTCATTTAGTGCAACATTCATCCCTATGTCAAACAGACACAATCATATTTTGCGTTTGTATTGGGGAAACTCTTCGTCGTTTACGCTTAAAAAAATTTATGTACCATTTGAAAATGGACAAATTTTCTCCGACAATTAAAAATGCTGAAACTTGTTTCCAATTTCGAGCGCACAATAGCAACAACCTCTCGGAAACTGAGTTAGCCGAACGAGGCCGACAGCATTTACATACATATGTATAAATGTACGTAAATTCGAAAATAAATTGTGCACTGGTGACATAGTTTAGCACATGGTACAATTATAAGGTAGCGTACTGAGCTCTGACTTAGGCCAGTCCATATGAACGCGTAAGATAGAAAGAGAAGCAAGATTCATTTTTTGCTTTGAGTTTTCTTGTTTCGTTTATTTTTGTGTTTGTCTTTATGACGATAAAACAATTAGAGTTGTGTATCGTTAATATTTTGTTTTTTAGTTAGAAGAAAGAAATGTAAAAATAATAAATCTATATATATACAAATGTTATGTTGGTTTGTGTATGCGTCAAAAACTCAAAATGTTCTGCACCGATTGAGCTCAAATTTTAGCACGATATAAAACCCTCATCAAATATGGTTTTAATCTACTTTTCGCATCAGTCACATACCCGCGACCGCGAGAAAACAGTTTTTTTTCTTATTTTTTTATTTTTATTATTGAATTTTCTTATTTTATTTCGTAAAATTTATATTCACAGTTTAAAATATTATTATATATTTATTCGAAATAATGCCTCGCAGAAATTCGAATTTGGGCCGTCGCACACGCCAAACAGAAGGATCAAGAAGACTTACGAATATGACTGAGGAAGAGCGGGTATCCGTACGAGAGAGGAACAGATTAAGCACCATCCAAATACGTAACGTGGAACCAGCAGAAAGACGAGCAGCCAGGTTTGAGGATGCACGATTGCGAGGACGTCAGTCGCGTTCTGCAGCAAACATATTTGGTTCGTTCTCAACGGAATGATAGGGATAGGGTGATGATAGCTGAAATCCGAACCCAAAGAACAGCTGATCTGAATCTGCAATACAATCGTCTTGCGTTCCGGTAGAATCCAGCTGTTGATTATAGTTCAAGTCGGCATTTTGTCATTGGCCAGATGAGTCATGTCTTTATCCACTGCCAAGCTGGAGTGAAAGGAAGGTAGGTACGTTGAAGGGGGAGGGGAATAATTGGTATGGGGCGTGGTGGAAGGGGCAGGGGAGAGGGCAGCTATGCGCCGGGTTCTTTTTAAAAAGAAGAATAGGTAGGGGAATGGAGAAAGGGGGAAGGAAAAGGGTGAGTGTTGGGAAAGAGGTAGAATGGGAAGAGGGGCAGGGGGAATAGGGGTAGGGAAATGGATGGTAGGGTATGGGATCATAGAGAAGCAGGGGGAATGACAGCAAAGCGCTGGGTACCATTTAAGAAGAGGGATATCAACTTGAAATTCGATATGGCGGCATCTTACACATCTACTACATCGCTTCATACACATCTACTAGTGAGCATGTACCACCCCCTATTTAAACCACCACTTTTATGTATTACAATACTATTTCGTGTGAATGGTATTAGAGCTTCGGTTCAACCGAAATTAACGTTTTTTCTTATTTAAATTTTTGGCTTTTTGTCGAAAAATCGTTCAAAAATATCAAAATGTATTTTTATTAAAGTAAAGAATTTATCTAAAGGTGCTTTCAGTTTTAAATTACTATTGACGTAGCCAACATTTTTATTGAGTATTAAATACTCAGAAGAACACTGTACTTCCTCAGACTGTTTCATTAGGCTAACACATATTTCGCAGTCCTGCTTCTGAAACAACTTATACAATAGATACCCTGCAAAATAACGCAATGCATTGTCATTAAAAGTATCTTGAATATTTAAATTGGTTGCTTCTAAAGATAGTTCTAATTCTGATTCCTCATCTGAGAAAATTGAATCATCATCATCATCTAAAGACTTAGAAAACTCTTTAGATTTCGATTTATTAGAGCCACAGTCTTTTATAATGTTAATCAACATAGTATCTTCATCAGGTGCACAGTAGTAGTACTGTAGTTGATGTTAAAATTTTCATTGACAACATTTTAGACATAATTATATTAAATTCAAACATTGTTTATTTGTAGCTCCGCGTGATCTTATTAAATAAAACAAATTTTCTAGAGGGTCTTCGTTTAGTTTTGAAGTCGCAACAAAAGAAAACTTCAGACTTTTCACTCCAAATACTTTCAGCCAAGGAAAGAATGGATGAAATGATTAGAATCATTCCATTAATGCAGTATACTTTGTGTAGATATTTTAATTCCTAGTTCCTGAAAGTATGTTCTAATTTCCAATATGGTTATGTGGACAACATTGTTTCGTTGTAATGCACACCTATATTGATTTTTATCGAATAAAACATGACTATTGAGGCAGTCAAATAGTCTCTTTATTTTTTCAATAAATGTAGCTTCAGCACTTTCCTTACAATGAAGAAATCCTCCAGAATTGATCATTGTTCGCAGTGCTGGGGCGACACTGTGGCTAAAAACTTGAGTGGCATACTTAACTTTCATTTTTTTCGAACGCACTTGGATTTATATGGCTCGGAGTCAATTTAGGGCAGAGTCGAGTTGAGTTTTTGGAATCGATATTATAAAAATCTTGTATAATTTTCCACGAAACTAAGTCGTCGGGCGTAGAAAGATTTCGCTTCATAATTGCATTCCGTAGCGATTTTATTGAGATGTGGGACATCGTACAACGCAAATTTTTCGTTGCCGTTAACATTAACGCTGGGATTGTTATTTTTAATTCACCATCTTGTAAAAGCGGCTCTATTACATGAACCCTGGTCGCAAACCACCGCTCTTAAATTAAGCCCTAAGGTCTGTGAAAGTCCAATGTTTGACTCAAATTTTTCCTTTAGGTCTGTATGTTTTATGACTTTTTCAGAAACAGAATAGCTTAAACCATATTTCCAATTTTCATACAATCCCCTAGCCATAAAAACGCAGACTTGCGTTCCTAAAGACGTTTTCTTTTTGACGTGATATATTAAATCGTACACCTACAGCCGTGCGTGCAAACGCATCGGCTTGTGAAGCATTGGCTTGTGAAAGCTATAGTTATGTGTGTGTGTGTTTGCGTATTAGTTTTATATAGCGCGCGGTGGGGTGCGGTATGCACATTGTAGAATATATGAAAATAATATTGTAAGCGTATAATAAGTTTAGAAAACTGCTTACTGCTATACGAATTAACGCAGCAGCACTTTAGCAAGCAACGCTAAAAACGTATTACAGAGTTAAAGAACTAGGAACCAATATAAGCAACACAAAGCAGAAATAGAAAAATACTTGCTGCGAAAACAAACACGAACATTAAGAGCGTGAGAGCGAGAGAGTGTTTGAGTTGGAGCTCACTAATGTAAATGCAAGCGTGAGGGGGCAAGATACAGCGATTAAATATGCACGAGTTATATTTATTTGTAGTTGTATTTAATTGAAATATTTAAAAATTAAATTTTTTTGTGTTTGATGCCGGCAACGCCAAACTATATAGAAACGCGTTTGGAAGGAGTGGCACGGAAAGGAGTGGCAAGGGGAAGGGCAGAACGACATCTGCCAGGGTACAGCTAGGCAGACAAAAACACGCACGAAGTCAAAACGAACAAGAGAAATAATAGAATCAATACGAAGCACGAAGACAGCAGCTTATTTGAACCTAGTCTATTGTAATTAGTTTTAATCAATGTATTCTTATGACGTTATCACATAAATTTATCGTCCGTAAACCGACTTTACAAACAACCATTTTTTCGCCATCATCCCCAAATCCTTGAATTTAATCAAGAATAGAATTGTATTGAAGACCTGGTCTGATTTTAATTTCATTTGGTCAATTATATGCTTCAAATTTTCGAGTAAGTCTGGCTGAAATCCTGGAGTCATATTTTTCAATACCGCCCAACGCGCAAGAGTACTTTTTGAGGGAAGATTTAAATTGAGAACATCCGGAAGATAATCGTAAGTTCTTGACGAATAAAAATAAATATTTTGAGTAATAATTTAATAAAAATAAATATTTTGAGTAATAATTTAATAAAAATAAATATTTTGAGTAATAATTTTTTGCGCGCTCTGTTTCTTGCACTTTACAGAAATATGAGACATATTGGCTATTTTCGAAAGGACATTATAAGATTTTATCTCTGTCTTTCGAATACGGCAACGCATATTTATGCGTATTAAAACATTTTTTAAAGCCATAAACCTTTTTTTTTTAGTTTTTTAAAGCTTTCCTCTTTTTTTTTTAGATCAACTGACATATCATAATATTTTTTCCTACAATAAGTTTCGTTTTTTTCTTTACTTAGGCAGTTGTTACAAAATGGCGTGATTTCCAAAGAGTCGGAAATAGCTGTTGCTTGCCAGATCTTGCCATATTTGATTTTTGTGTGAATCCTCAAAAGTTAATAAATTTCCTACATCAACTAATTCAGTTTCTTCTACTGCATTAATGGAATGATTCTAACCATTTCATCCATTCTTTCCTTGGCTGAAAGTATTTGGAGTGAAAGGGCTGAAGTTTTTTTTGTTGCAACATCAAAACTAAACCAAGACCCTCTAGAAAATTTGTTTTATTTAATAAGATCACGAGGAGCTACAAATAATAATCCGACAATGTTTGAATTTAATATAATTATGTCTAAAATGTTGTCAATGAAAATTTTAACATCAACTACAGTATCTGGCAACTGTGCACCTGATGAAGATACAATGTTGATTAACATTATAAAAGACAGTGGCTCTAATAAATCGAAATCTAAAGAGTTTTCTAAGTCTTTAGATGATGATGATGATTCGATTTTCTCAGATGAGGAATCAGAATTAGAACTGTCTTTAGAAGCAACAAATTTAAATATTCAAGATACTTTTAATGACAATGCATTGCGTTATTTTGCAGGGTATCTATTGTATAAGTTGTTTCAGAAGCAGGACTGCGAAATATGTGTTAGCCTAATGAAACAGTCTGAGGAAGTACATTGTTCTTCTGAGTATTTAATACTCAATAAAAATGTTGGCTACGTCAATAGTAAATTAAAACTGAAAGCACCTTCAAACAAATTCTTTACTTTATTTTTGAACGATTTTTCGACAAAAAGCCTCATATACAAAATTTAAAGAAGAAAATAGTTCAAACATGTATAATCGCCACAGCCAAATTAGATATATACGCAGACTGGTTTTCACAGTCCGATCCTTGTTATGGACACAGAAATCACCTGCTCAATGAGATTGTTCTGATTTTAATAAGGAAGATTAGTAAAATTGTAGGTAGTAAAAAGTCAGAATCTCACGTGAATAAACTCAAAAAAAATTAGGCAATGGGATTATAAAATAAAATTTAAAACAAAATAAACATATTTTTCGACTTTAGTATATTTTTAGAGATTTTAGTGTAGTTTTGGTTGGGGAAAAAGGAAATAACATAGTTCATAATAACATAGATTCCTTATGTGATTTCAAGTCGACTCGAAGGTCATATTAATTTATGACCCCATTACAATTGTGATGGCCTCCTCGTGGGTTCCGATTAAACATATTGAATCGGAAGCGAATTCGAGCGGCGACTTTAAATTTCATAATTCTATTAATATCCTGCTCAATGTTAGCAGATGTATGTACATATATGATCAAAAAACTTGTTAAAAAGTCATACCTTTTAAAAGGTATGCTGGCGGTACTCTCAAAAATATTCGAACAAATATTTCTTCGTAGAGTGCTACCGACACTAGAAAGCGATATTCTCCCTGACCATCAGTTCGAGTTTCGACGAAGGCATGGAACTCCATAGCAGGTTCACAGAATCGTTGAAGTCATTCAAAATTCTTTTGAAGAGAAACAGTCCTGTTCGGCCGTATTCCTTGATGTGAAATAAGCCTTTGATCGCGTATGGCACTAGGGGTTGTTATACAAAATAGAAATGACATTATCCTGCACACAGTTCCGCTTTCTTCGATCATATTTACAGGGCAGAAGCTTCTACGTGAGACATGAGAACGCCACATCTGAGTTAAAAACCATACAGGCAGGAGTGCCTCAAGGAAGCGTGCTGGGCCCATTGCTTTACACCATATACACAGCTGACATGCCCGACTCTACCTGCAATGAAGTAACTATAGCGACATATGCTGACGATACAGCAATTCTTGCTACAGCTTCCAGTGCTAAAGCAGCAACACAATTGCTTCAAAACCAACTGAACAAAACCCAAGACTGGATGAACAAGTGAAATATCGCAATAAACGCAGCCAAGCCCGTCCATGTCTTATTCGCACTTCGACATAAGGGTAACGATCGGGCACGCTTTAATGGCGTGGTGATTCCTAAACGAAACAAAGTCAATTATCTGGCTTGACAAAAGGCTAACTTTTAAAGACCATATAGTGGCGAAAAGGAAGCAATTAGACCTAAAAACGCGTCGGATGTATTGGCTATTAGGCCAAAAATCTAAGCTTAGTCTGGACAACAAAGTCAGACTATTTCTTTTTTTTTTGTAAATAACTATTTGGATATGGGGGCAATCATTAATGTTTTGAATAATATCTTTGGCTCGTGAATTTACTGTGTGTTTATTACAAAGTGTTTTATAACAATCTTATATGCATAATTGTGTGATGAGCTGGATCATGCTCATCATCTGGGAGAGCAATTTTTGCAATATATCTTTTCTATTGTGTGACGAGCGGGTATTCGAATGAGGTTTAGAATCATTTTCAGGACTAATGGCCTGAACCTTAATGGAATTCCTGCGTAATGTTTTTTACAAATTATATTAGAATAATGACATTTTCCATAGTCTCATCCCGTAGAATAATGTACGGGTGTACACAAAACAAAAAAAAATGTTAAAATCTCATACTCCCACGGTGTCCGCCATATTCTTTTCATAGTATATTTTAAAATAGGATAAACAATTCTGAGGCAAATAATGGCATACTATAACATTATAACAAATATTAAAAAAATGAGAACAGAATATTTTTTTTAATCATAGGTGTAAAACGCTTATGAGTTATGAAAATTCATGTTATACTTATAACTGTATGCTACATAGAGTCTCTGTGAATTTAGTTTTTCTAAATCTTCTCTAGTCAGAATATGTATATTGCAATTCAAATAAAAAGAGAATAAATGAGAGAATTTATTATACATAAAGCAGAGAGACTGAATTGTATCACGGCATGCAAAATTTGTTGGGCAAAGAGATAACCTTAAAACATTAGTAGGCAATTTTCAAATTCCTATGTACGCGTGCATAGGCACCAAAATGCTGCGATGTCCACACACGTATACTGTAAGCTTCTTCGTGTAGCTCGTATCTCTATCTACGTTCCCATACTCACAGACCGTCCAAAACGGGCTGATGATCTGCGAATGGTTTAAGTACTTCGTCTTGTCCTCGTTCACCGCTAGACCCTTGAGACGTGACTGCTACTCAATCTCCGAGAACGCCCTGCTAATTCGCAATTCGTTCGTGCCAATGATGTCAATGTCATCAGCATTCACAAGTAGCATGTCTTTATTATGGAAGATAGTGTACAACTGTTCTACTTATGGGCATTGGCGTAGGATGTACTCCATAAGAAGTTTAAAAAGTCGGACGATAAAGTATCATCCTGCCTGAAACCTCTCTTGGTATCAAAGGGTTCGGAAATGTTATTTCCTACTCTGATGACGCCTTGGGTGTGTTACAGCGCCATCATGCAAAGACGAAAGATCTTTGCTGGAATACCAAGTTCAGCCAATGCGTTAAAAATTACATTCCTATCAGCATATTGCAGTCGATAACTAGTTGGTGTGCGTCTTTGTTATACTCACCTGTCCTCTTTATTTGTTAGCTTTTTAATTAGTGGGTCGACGGCGTTTTAGTACGGGGGCTCAAGTAGAAAGTCATCATCAATTAGATTTTAAAGATAAACAAGGTGTGTACAAAAAGTAAGGTGACTTTTCAAATTTCGCGGCCAACGTACATTCGATTATCGATTTTTTTTGTTTTGCTGTGTTGGTACACTCGTCACGAACATATGTTTACAGTTTCAGCATTGTAGCATGTTGTCGTATACAGCAGTAGCCATGTCGAATGTATAATAATAGTCTTCGTTAAATTGTCTTTAATATTATCTGAGTTTTATTTAAAGAGGGTGGCGAACACGTACGTTCGAAACCGATGCCAGTTTTGTAATAATTTTACAAATCTTACCAACTAATGCACAAAGCATTTATTATTCTAGAGCAATGTATGTGTGCATATTAGTTTGTTTGTGAGAGGCATAACGGTTAGAAGCGTTTTGCTTGCTCGGCGATTTTCTGCTATCGAGCTCAGGAGCTATTGAATGACGTCAACAACGATCCAGATTTGCTCAAAAGGGTGACGAAACATGGGTATATGGTTATGACGTCGAAACCAAAGCCCAATCGTCCCAATGGAAGAGCCCAGGTGAGCCAAGACCGAAAAGGCACGCCAAGTTCGATCAACTGTCAAAGTTTTGCTCACTGTTTTCTTCGATTACCGCCACGGTAGTGCTTCGAGGATTGGAAAAAGCGTTGGCACAAGTGTATTGTATCTGAGGGGGATTACTTTGAAGGGAACAACATAAATATTGATGAATAAATAAATATATTTTCCAAAAAATAGAAAGTCACCTTACTTTTTGAACATACCTCGTACTTCTCTATGGACGGTATTGTTCTTTTCATCGCCTCCAAGTAGGTTAGAGGAGTGACTTTCCATAGTCTCTGTGATACTTGTGAATTTCCAACCAGCCTTCCAATTTTGTTTTGATAAAATTTTGGAGCTTCATTTCTATCACATAACACCTCAACATCCTCAAGATCACACCACGTCTAAAAAGTCGTTTCTCCTCTCCCCGTTTCTCTCGATATTGCTCCCTTAAAGATCGCGTTGTTTCTCTGGAGTAGCTTGGTGATACTCCTCGTCATATATAAATCTTCAGAAGCCGGAGAACACTCCCGGAACCGTTGGGAGAGATAGATTTAAAACTATATTATACATACATTTACAATTTGCGTTCATCGTTTCACTTAAATAAATTGTTACTAATTGCGTATTTTGGTGTTGTTATTCAAAGTAGCCAATGAAAATAGCAGTCTCTCTTTCATGTATGTTGCGAATGCGTAATTTACTGAAAGATGAAGAGTAGAAATATGGCAACCATTTTGAGCATACCGCCCCCGCCCCTAAATGCTCCAAGGATTTACCAACAGCATGTAATACAACAAATTTTGAAACTGAGTGTCGCGTCGATCCGGAGACTGACTTCACTTCAGCGATACCAACCTTTTCGCCACGGGCGCAAAACAAGTTGATGACTCGAGCATTTTGCCAATGATTACGGGGTAAAGCTACGTCGCACACAAGTGCAATGCCATCAATATTTACAATTGTGACGTCGAAGTAGTTGTGGCAAATACTGATTTCATAAACGAGACTTTAACATTTGTAATATTTGTCACTGCCTCAGCTTTGAGAACTGAATTTAATAATCGCTTAACAATCCTTTGAGACGTTCCCAGCATCCGCCAGAGCTCGGATTAAGCGGGTAGTTGAAGATACATTCAATATTACGATTCGTTGATTAATTTAGTCGATCTAGATTCAATAGGTGCTCTTCACACTTCATTAACTTTTGTGCACCAATAAAATTTGTGCTGTTGTCGTTTCTAATTTTATGAGGAGTTCCACGGCGATTAATAAAGTTCTTAAGACAGATTAGGTTGAAATCAATGTGGCACATCTGTGGAGGTTTTGGTACAGCTCTTTACATTTTACGTAGCTATGTGTAATTGACTTCATAATGTGTTTGGCTCCAATAATCCAATATGATTGACGAATTTCATTCAACACAATTGACTTATTCGATCACCAACGCGCAGCATGTTTTCGTCATCCAAATTTACTCTTTTTTTAATTCTTTACCACTTTTTTAGCATTGTTATTTCTTCCTGAAATGCTTCTTGTTGCATGAGCTTACATATTAACTTCTCGGACTCATGAATTTTATCAAATTGTAGGTTTTTATGTCAATGTTCTTTCCAGCGGCCACACGGTCTTAGTACGTAAGCCACGGACCATTTAAGTCTCATAAGATTTGAAAATCTGGCTTTTCGATCCGCTTCTTAGAGCGTTTTAGTGTGTAATTTTAGGAATTTATTTAATTGAATAATATGAATTGAATTCATAATGTTTTAAGTTAAATACATTTAAGTTTGAATTGTAACTGAGTTTTCTCTTTCCCCCTGTACTTTTCTTGCTACGTCTTTCAACACTGTTACTTTCCTTAATTCTTCTATTTCAATTTCCAACGAATAGATCGCCATATTTCCTTAAACTTCTCTTCTATTCGAATACTTTCTTTCCAAACCAACCACTATCAATATATACATAATTACTACTAAAAAATTAAATACCGTTTTTTATAACGTTTTAAATTGAAGCAAAAGTGTCTTCTTCGGGTGTAAATAACTACAACGCGCGCGCAGCTTTTGTTTCAGCTTGGCGTATACATTTAATTGGCACTGCTAGCAGTAACTCCGGCGCAGCATTTGGCATACTCAACCGGCTTCCATGTAAGTTCTCAGCCTCCATTTTATATACCCACCAATCCCTCTCAGCAGATGCTCTAATTGCTAGCAGCAGGGTCATATACTAACTACATATACCTACTTATATAGATATATATCCATATATACATTAATATATTTATATCCCTAACAGCGCTGTGCAACAAAATCACACAACCCCCTCATGGTAAGCCGAATACGGTCCTTCGAAACTCTTGAGATCAGGCCTAAATATATATATATGTATATACATTCATCATATTTTCCACTTATGATTTCCGTTAAATTAAATAAACATACATTATATTTTTCAACATATTGCCGCTAATTTGAATATACATATGTATATATATACATACATATACAGGGTGTCTCAAAAGGAAGTTCACATTTGATTTGCTGATTGCGTGACCGAGCGGTGCGGGGGGTATGTCAATCGGTAGCCTAGCTTTTGGGAATTTAGTCGCTATGGAGCGTTTCTCGGGAGCGGACCATGCGTTGTGCGTACGTGTGTTTTACAAAAACGGTAATTCAGCGACTGTAGCGCATAGAAAATTCTGCAGTATTCGACATGTTCGTCATTCAAATGATGCGCCAAGCCCTCGACTCATTGGAAAATGGATCGAGAAGTTTGAAAAGACCGGTTCAACGCTGGAAAAATCAAAAACTGGGCGCAAAAGGTCTTCGAGAACGTTCGAAAACGTGTTACTCAGACTGTTCGTGACAACCCGGACCTTTCGATTAGGAAGCGTGCTGTTGCTCTAAACGTGCATAGATCATCATTGTTCCGCATTTTTGGCAACTTCGTCCAACAGGTCTCCACCACGAGTTCATGGAATTTTTCCTGGCAAATTGATCTCCAGGAGAGGTGACAAAAATTAGCCTCCACGAAGTCCCGATTTAACTCTATGGACTTTTTCCTGTGGGGTTACGCCAAATCTAAAGTTTACGGCAACAAACCAACTTCCCTGGCAAAATTAAAAGAAAATATCACGTCCGTTTTAGTGCTCGATTAAATGAATGCCGTGAACGCAACGGTTTACGTTTGGACAATATCATTTTTAAGAAGTAAATTGCCAAAGTATGTATTTTAATATGTAATAAACATTTTTTCCATAAACTACTTACTTTTTTATCGATTTTTTAAATGTTAACTTTCTTTTGAGACACCCTGTATTACTCTTACATGATTGCATAAAATACATACCTGCTAATCGAATATAATTCAATCATACTAATTCTCTCATAACTCTCTTCATCACATTTTCACTCAAAGTTAAGAGAAATTTGAAAAAGTGCGCGCCATTCGAATGGTTGTTTACTAAAACTAAATAAATAAAATAAATAAGAATAATAAAAACTATTTCTTAATATTAATTAAAACTAACAATAGTAAAACTGTGCAACATTAAAAATAAATAAAAAACAAGACAACATTAATACAAAAATAAAAAGTGAAATTAAATTAAACTGTGTATGTTCAACATAAAAAGCCGCCGGCCGAATTAGAATTACATATCATATGTGACAATATCGGACTTAATGATACACCTGTTGGAGTGGAAACATCGTGGATATATTATATTAGCAACCGGAATATAAAAACAAGAGAGCTGCGCAAGTTTATAATTTGTTGATTTTCTCTTAATTTCTTTAAATTCGGCTCACAACTGGAACACAAATATTTAATTTTTTTTTTCAAATGAATACACATACACACGCACCCAGGCACAAACAAAGAAAGAATACTGCATGCAATTTTAAATACACAAAAATACATACGCTACATGCAACAACAATTTAAACGATCACATACACCCCCATTTCCAACAACAAAGAAAATAACATATATTAGCACATACATATTTATAATAAAATAAAAAAACTTGTTATATTTTTATTTTCTCAAAATTAATTACTTATTAAATATAATAATTATACACATCACACATATTTATACACACATACATATATCAACAGCATATATGCATATTTCTTTGTCTATTTTCAAACAAACGAAAAACCCAGTAGGAAATAGTGCGTAATCAGAACACGCATTGCAATTAAACAAAAAGAGCTCCACACACATTTCATTTTATTGCACCAAAAATCACACCTGCTGAATAATAATAATAAAAAAAAGTTAAACATTTTTTTTGTTTTAAAATTTTTTAACTTTTAAAAAAAAAAATTAAGTTTTTATTTGTTAAAATACTTTCTCATTTAAAAAAAATTTTTTTTGATAAGTTTTTTTTTTAAATATATTTGGTTTTCCTTTAAAAAAAATTAATCACTGCAGTTCAACACTCGGATTTTTATTTTCTCTTTTCGGTTCTTATCCCATCTTTTTCATTCTTGTCAATTGGACAAGTTCTGTAAAGAAACATCCGAGCTGGCAGAGGACAGCAGAGGTGATAGCATTGAGGGCAGGCTGCAAAGATCAGCCAAGCTTCATGAAGATCTAGTCGAGTGTTTTAAAGAAGTCATGCTAGCAAGAGATGAAAAGGTTCACCCCGACATTAAGAAGGAATCAAAGAATCGTTCCGTAGCTCTTAACGGTAATATTTTGAAATTAAAGGCAAAATCGATGATCTTCTTGAACTGCAACAACCAGGTTCTCGTGGTGGAATATTCCGTGCAGCGTCATCTACGCAAGTCAGATCATATATTTCAGAGCCTGTAGCAAGTTTTGTCAAAGTCCCCTCTTGTGACACAGAAACTTTTTACGGCAGCTATGAGGATGGCCCACATTTAGAGATGTCTTCACGGCAATTTACGGCAAACACCCTCATCTCACTTCAGCCCAAAAGCTATATTACTTAATGGATACAACTCGGGGTGCGGCTGGGGCAATTGTAAAAATATTTGCGCTATTTGATGAAAATTTACGAAAACAAGCGGTTGTTAGTTGATCTCCAACTACAAAGCTTGTTTTAGCATCACTCCAATTACCGTGGAGACTAGTGGAGGCTTAAACAAAGTGCAGTCAACCGTAAATGATTGCCTTGTGGTTCTTAAGACACAGGAGTATATCTAGCATCAATTAAACTCCCTGAGGAAACTCTCACCCTTTTGGAGCAGTCTGTGAAAGTTAACCGCGATTTACCCAAATGGACACAAATGAGTGAATTCCTTTCAAAGCGGATAGAAGTGTTGGAAAGAGTGGGCTCCATGAAGGTAGCAAAGCGACCAGCGAAAGTGTCCCAAAATAGTTCCTACTATAAGTCGCAGTCTTTCCACAACCAATACAAGGCTTCTACTCCAGAGTGCAAATATTGCCATCGTTCTCATTCGATTCGCAACTGCTCAGAATTTCTAAAAATGTCACCAAAGGTTAGGTTCGAGTTGGTCAAAAAGACAAAATTATGCTAATCAAAATTCTTCTAGACCGGAATGGGCGTCAAGTTCACGAACAGCCGGTTACTCAAACCTCCGAACAGTCTCCTGGATCCTCTTCACGATATTTCTTCAAGTGATGACAGCTCCTCACCAGTCTACTCAGATTACTCTTCCAATAGCCATGCTGTAGTGCTTCCGACTGCTCTAGTGCATGTTTACTGTAACGGTAAGTTGTTCACACTATTCTTTCATTTCCGAAAAGGCCCGAAAAAGGTTGGCTATACCCACAGAACATGAAGTCACTAACATATCTGACATGGGCGGGAAGCAGGTCTCTTTGACTACGCTAACTAAACAGGTCGCAATATTTGTTGAAGCCATTGTGCTGGACAAATTAACTAATTGGTTTCCGTCTGTCATGGTCTCAAGAGACAAGATTGCTCTAATAGACAACCTCCAATTAGCGGTCCCACATTTCTATAAGTCAGCCCAAATTGATCTCGTAATTGGATCAGATATAGCACCTCAAATCATGCTCAAAGAATCCATATCTTAAATTGGTGGAACTTTGCTCGCTCAAAGTACGATTTTTGGCTGGATTCTCAGTGGACCTTTGCCTTCTGCAACTTTCACGCTTTCCACTTTTGTATCGGTGTATCGGAATGATGGAAATCTCAACTCGCAACTAAGACTCTTCTGGAAAACTGAAGAAAGTGAGTCCTATTGTGAAGAGCTTTATAAAGCAACAACGTATCGCCAACCTGATGGTAAATACGTAGTGCGCTTACCATTTCGACCTGATTTCCCAAAATCTGCGTTCGTTGGAGCATCTCGTGGTGCTGCAACTGCACAATACACTCGAATGCAGAGCACCTTAAGAAAAAAGCAGGATCTATATAATGAGTATCACTCTGTTCTCGGAGAATATTTGGATTTCAATCATATGGTGACCACCTCACCTCAAGAAGTGTGTCGAAAGGGCAAGTACTTTTCCTATTATTTGCATCATCATGCTGTTTTGCGTCCACGCAGCAAGACAACAAAAGTACGAGTGGTGTTCAATGCCTCTAAAAAGACTCGAAATGGCGTATATCTTAACGACGTTCTTGAGACGGGGCCCACTCTATAAACAGATCTTCTTGGCGTAATTTTAAACTGGCGCTTATACCAAAATGTCTTCAATGGCGACATTGAAAAGATGTACCGACAAATCATGGTACATAAAGATGATCGCGACTATCAGCGAATGGTTCTGCGACCCTCTCCTGACACCCTTATTCAGGATTTCGCTCTGAGCACAGTTACCTTTGGTGTTAACTGCTCACCTTATCTAGCAATTCGTACGCTATACCAACTAGCTCACGATTGCAGTGATGAATTTCCCTTGGCATCGCCTATACTACACCAAGATGGATGATATTCTGTCTGGTGCTCACAATTTACAGACGGCGGAAATGTGTCAGATTCAACTGATTAAAGCATAAAATTACGTCCAACCATGCCCAACTGCCCCAAAATATCGATCCCAACTATTTACTGGACTCCAATTTATTAAAATTGCCAGATTTAAGCGCTATCAAAACTCTCTCTATAAATTAGAATGCAATGACAGACCAGTTTTCGTACACTATTAAACTTGTGCCCGCAGGCTGGCAAACACCGATAAGAGTGCAAGCCAAAATGTTAATGCAGCAGCTGTGGATTGAAGGTAATGGTTGGGATGATGCAGTAAAGCGACTTTCTCTACTAAGATGGCATGCGTTCTTGAAGAATCTCTCTTCAATTGAATCGATTAAAATCCCACGCTGGGTACGATTGTCCCCGAGCTCCGATATACAAATTCACGGGTTTTGCGACGCTTCTGAGTATGCTTATTGCGCTGCAGCCTTTTTGCGCAACACCTCTCTTGAAGGAGTAATATCTTCCAGACTGCTTGTTGCGAAAAGCAATGTCGCTCCCCTTCAAACGCTCAGTCTCCCTCGACCAGCGTTGTGTGGAACAGTACTACTGACACGGCTGTTAAAGCATGTGCTTTGCCAATATGCAACTATTTTCGCACAAGCTTTTCCTTTGGACCGATTCGGCCATCGTGCTGGCTTGGCTACACAAGCCGTCACACGTCTGGAAAACATATGTAGCAAATCGTTTTGCACTCATTCGGCAAAACGTTGCAAATGCTACTTGGCGACCTGTTGCGTCCAGAGACAATCCCGGCAGATGATTGGCCGATTTCATAACCTATCTCTAAAGCCCCACCTGAAGCCAAGAAAGTAGAGATGTATCATGTGAGTAGCGATGTTCGTGATATATGCGAGGAATTCACTTCCTACTCCCGAGCGTTGCGAAGAACTGATCGTGTGTTGAAAATGATTCGGACCCAAAGTCTGGCAGTAAAAGGAGCAGATGTAACTCAGGAGGATATAAACTTGGCTAAGGTTCGACTGGTTATTGCAGCTCAAAGGCAATATTACCCGGACGAATACTCGGCGTTAGAACAAAAGCAAAAGATTCATTCAACGAACGCTCTCGCCCTACAAAACCTGTTTTTAGATGCTGAAGGGCAAATTCGGGTTAACGGCCGCTTAACCAGCGCTTCACTTTCCTATAGTGAACCTGTTCTTCTGCCTCCAAAATCTCGCTTGTTTGACCTATTTCCCACTTTTCTACACAAGACGCTTCTGCATGCAGAGATTCAGCTCATGCTTCGAGCTGTCAGACCCAAATTTTACGCGGCTAAATTGAGGAATGCGGTTAAAGCATGCATTTGAAACTTCAAGGTCTGCACTATTTAGAAGCAGAGACTTCAAACGCAGGTGATGGCTTCATTGCCGCAAGAACGAGTCTGTTTCTTCCCTCCATTTACGGTCACGGGGGTTGATTTTTCAGGACAGTTCTCACTAAAATCAGCAGTACTTCCTCTCTGTTTGTATGCCTCTGTTTTTGTGTGCTTCTCCATCAAGGCAATCTATTTGGGCGCTGAAAGTGGTTTCATCGACGACAAAACGACAACAAAACGGTTTCTGACAATGGTAGAAACTTTCTGTATGCCAGTCGTGCTTTGCGACTTCCTCACTACAGCATCGGACTGTGTCTCGCATAAATAGCCAGGACTTTCTCTGGTCCTTCATCCCTCCGAGCGCACCGCACATGGGCAGAGTTTAGGATGCTGCTGTCAAGAGTTTCAAAGCTCATTTTAAAAAGGTAGCGGGAAATCATATCTTCACCTTTGAAGAGTTTTCAACGCTTTTCGCTCGTATCGAATGGTGATGGCGGTCAGCGTAAAATCATCAAAGATCCACCGAAGAAAGTGGATCTGCGCAAGCGACTTGAGCGGCACCGTGCCACCAGTAAGGCTCCACGAGCTACCGTGCGTAAATCGGCCATGCGGTTGGTGACTACGATTCGAGAGCGGTGTGCGCAGTTGGTGGTCACATTCACCACACGATGTTACACGTTACCCCAGAGGAGATGACTACTAGTCCGCGTCGTAAGCCACGACGGGTAGCTCAGCTTCAGCGGCATGATAGTGGTAGACGTCAACAGCAGCAGCAACGGTCTAAGCGAGACCAGAGCTATGATGGTGGTAGACGTCACCAGAAACAGCAACGGGTAGCTCAACGTAAGCGGGCGAGAGCAGTCAGCAGCCATGGTAGCATTTAAGGCTTCTAATATTGATAGTAGTTTCTCAGAAGGAATTGTACTTTCAATGGAGACCAATGTCATCTCTTTTTCATCGTCCGAATCGCCACCAATAGTGTGACCAATTAAATTACTGCGTAGCACTCGTTTTGGCAGCATTTTTTTAGTTTTTTACTCACAATCCTTTTTCAGTTTCTATTTGTATGTCCCTCAAGCTACATCTATCTTTCATATTAGGCACATGCGCCTATTGACAATTGATTATATGCAAACAGTTCACACATACATCAAAATTCAACTAACGGCTATGTAGTTTCTGGCGCTCACATAACACTGTCTCAACCCTTTTTCTTTTGCTACTCAAGGCGACAGTTTACAGATACATTGAAATTCAAAATAACGTGGCTTCTGTCTCTCACACACAACACGCACACAGATCAGCAATCTTTCATGTGCAAACACGCTGCGACTGCTTATATATACATCGAAATTAAAATAAAAGGTTGCGTGGCGGCTTCTGTCTCTCACACAACCGCGCACAGTTCAATAATCTTGAAAATGCATGAAAATTCAAATGATGGCTGAGTGTGGCTTTGTCTCTCATACAAACAGACACACACACAGATATGGAATTATTTTTTTTGCAAACTCCCGACTCTAGTTCACATACACATTGAAACACAATTTCACGAATATTCTTTTCTGTACAAAACGGAGCAACCGAGAAATGACGCGCGGAACAAGTAATGGAACAAGAAATATGTTTTGCTTTGGTGACAGCAGCGACGGCGTCGGTGTTGGCAATATAATAATTTCACTTCCAATTTGTAACGTGGTCACAGGCCGGGGTATGCAGGTCGGCTTGCGTCCAGGCGTTCGCCACAGAAATTTATAAATTTCAGCGACCACTGGCGGTGTCAGTTTCCAGATATTGATTTATAAGAAATATCGATTCCAATTTATGTTGTGTTTTTTTCAATTATACTTTATTATTCATATTATATTTCTATATTTTATTTCTATATTCTAATTCTTAATTTATCAAAATAGCTGTGTTAGCACCTGTAGGTTTATTGAGGTTAGTGTTCACAGTATATCTGTCGCTGTTTTCTCACGTTCTCGTGCCAAAGTCCAATTGTTGCTTCGACTTATAGTACGAGACGATGAGCCCAGAGTGTCTTACCAAAGTCCAATTATTGCTTTGACGGCTGGTACGAAACGATGGGTCTGAGAGACACATTTTTGCTTTATCCTGCTTCTTGTGGTTTCTCTCACAATCTCATGCCCGAGTCCAAGGCTTGCTTCGACTTAAGGAATGAGACAATGAGCCCAGAGTTTCTTACCAGAGTCCAAGTATTACTTTGACTGTTGGTAAGAATCTTAGGGTCTGGCTGACAAATTATTGCTTTAGAGTGTTGCGTCGTTTCTCACAATCTCATGCCCGACTCCAAGGATTGCTTCGTCTTCAGGAATGAGACAAGGAGCCCAGAGTTTCCTACCGGAGTCCAATTATTAATTCGACTGTTGGTAATAAACGATAGGTCGAGCCGCAAACTCTGGTTGGTTGACAGACGGTCACATTTGTCGTCAGTTCATTAATTCTGTATCAAATCCACAGTTATTGCCTCTGTCATTGATACAAAATAATAACTAATACTAATGTTGAACCGAATGAAATATCGATTCCAATTTATGTTGTGTTTTTTTCAATTATACTTTATTATTCATATTATATTTCTATATTTTATTTCTATATTCTAATTCTTAATTTATCAAAATAGCTGTGTTAGCACCTGTAGGTTTATTGAGGTTAGTGTTCACAGTATATCTGTCGCTGTTTTATCACGTTCTCGTGCCAAAGTCCAATTGTTGCTTCGACTTATAGTACGAGACGATGAGCCCAGAGTGTCTTACCAAAGTCCAATTATTGCTTTGACGGCTGGTACGAAACGATAGGTCTGAGAGACACATTTTTGCTTTATCCTGCTTCTAGTGGTTTCTCTCACAATCTCATGCCCGAGTCCAAGGCTTGCTTCGACTTAAGGAATGAGACAATGAGCCCAGAGTTTCTTACCAGAGTCCAAGTATTACTTTGACTGTTGGTAAGAATCTTAGGGTCTGACTGACAAATTATTGCTTTAGAGTGTTGCGTCGTTTCTCACAATCTCATGCCCGACTCCAAGGATTGCTTCGAGTTCAGGAATGAGACAAGGAGCCCAGAGTTTCCTACCGGAGTCCAATTATTAATTCGACTGTTGGTAATAAACGATAGGTCGAGCCGCAAACTCTGGTTGGTTGACAGACGGTCCAATTTGTCGTCAGTTCATTAATTCTGTATCAAATCCACAGTTATTGCCTCTGTCATTGATACAAAATAATAACTAATACTAATGTTGAACCGAATGGCTGTCCCAGAATATTTTGAAATTTCACTAAATTGTCTTGAATCTACTCCCTTTCCATTTAGTTAGGCCGGGCCGGGCCAGTGCAATTAAATTAATATTAGTCTTTGTTCTTCTAATCAACAGTGTTAATTGCCTTAGTAATAATAATATTTGAAAAACTCGCGGCACGTGGTTCGCGACACGACGGCTTCGCTGTTGTTGCTAGCGGCGCTGCTGTGTCACTGTTGCTCCTGCTGTTGTCCGTTGTTCCTGCTGTTGCTGGCTGCGTCTCTGTCGTTGCTGCTGTTGTCCGTTGTTCCTTACTCTTGCTGGCTGCGCTGCTGTGTCTCGGTTGTTGTTGCTGTTGTCCGCTGTTTCGCTGTTGTTGCGAATACTTTAGGTCGTGTCCTGCAAGACTGTGTTCCTTGTAATTATTTTCAGTCGGTTGCTCGATGCCAAGTCGGTCTGCGCTGGTCGGCTGCTCGATACAAAGTGATTTTTATTGCATTGATTGATTTGCCCTCAACCGAAGTTTAATTCCACTTTTTCCAGGCACGCGCTGTTGCTTGCTTTTCTTTCCTTATCTGGACTCTTTGCATTCTTAGATCTTTTCACTTACTCCTATGCTCGAAGCGAGTAACGGATTCGCTCCAGTGGCTGCGTGTGTCAGTTTGTATTTTTCTTCTCTTTATGTTTTCCTCGTGTACATTGATCGCATTTGTGTTCGCTTTTAAATGTGCCTGGCTTGTTTTGCTAGCGTGATGAGTTGTTCGTTCGCCTAAGGCCGAACATTGTGTCAAGTCTGTAGGTGAACATTTTACTGTTTTGGGCTGTTGTTTGTTGTTGAGGTATTTAACGCGCTCTTTGGGACATCGATTTGACTATGAGAGAGGCGTGCTTGAGTGATATGGTTTATTTGTCTATGTTAATCTTACAGGGGCGTATTCAGTTTTGCTTCAGGGTTTTCTTATATTTAACTACTCCTAATTAATAATGCTAATTGATTGTTTCTCTTTTCCCCCTTTCTTTGCTTAATCCTCCATTATTTATTATATTCTTATATTTCAACTTAATCTCATAATTCTCTTACATCTCTATTAGGTGAATTTGTGCGGTGACCCGAAAGCTACCGTAACAAATTTCAAAAACGACCCAAATATTTTAGTTTAATTTTTGTGTATTTATTATAATCGTTAAATATATTTCAATTTAAATATACACTTTTAAAGGCCGTTCTCACGACTTACAAATACATTAGAAAATACGAATTGGCAAGATATACTATAGGCGGAATAATATTGAGTAGTGCATGTCACGACTTCACAATTGTAATAAGTCCATTTTGTGTAGCCCTGGAGTATATTCCGATTTTTTTCTGTTATCGTTCAAAAATCGGTCACTTTTTCGTCTGGAATCTGCAATCTATGAATATAATGAACACGTTTGCATTTAAAATTTTAATACAAAATTTCAATTTTGTTTGTTTTCATTTTGCTTTTGCTTTGGATTTTTATCGATCGAGTTGGCAGGTATCTTTGCAAAAAATGTTTGATAAATTTATAGGCTCGCCGAACTAGGCGGTACGGTTATATGCTTAATAACAGTCGTGACATTGAAAACCATGACATCGCCTGAAAACTATGAGCGATAAAGATATAGGCAAGGCATGCAAACGGCCCTAAATGCTTGTTGTATTAGTACGATAACGCGAAATTGGAGTGTTGGTGAAGAGGTGGAAGGGGAAAGAGGTGCTGGGGAAGAGGGATAGTGAAACAGGGACAGAGAAATAGGGGAAAGGGAATGGGAAGTAGGAGGTAGAATTTAAGATAGAGGGATGAAATGTTATACACATGTTAATGGGATCGAAGGGGTACGGAGAAGAATGACATACCCATCATAGATCTTTATTGTTGAGTTTAGACAATATTCAATAAAATAATTCACATACATTGAAAACCTTAATATTTTATGCTTATGTTAGAAAGTGTATACTTAAGAATTGTATTTTATTTTTTATTGTTAATTTTTATTTAAATTATAATGAATATTAACGATCTTGGGACTATACAAATTTAAAAAAATATGAAAATCGATGCAAAGATATTACGGCACCATTCGATCCAATTCGATCAAAAGGGGTTATTTTTGGAATGGTAACCAAAGCCAGACATTTAGTTGATATTTAGACATATCGAATGACATATCCATCATAGATCTTTATTGTTTGGTTTAGACAATATTTTAAAAAAAGCGTCGCAATTTTTCAAATTTTCATGTTTCAGTAAACAATGCTTGCGCAATATGCAAACATTGCGTCTGTACAGCGATCTCTGAACAGACGGCCATTTTTATGGTTTGGGTGGAAACTTTGAACAACAACAAATGGCGCATTTAGAAACATTTTTCATTAAAAATATACATTTAAGCGAAATGATGAATGAAAATTGTAAATAAATAAAATGTAAACTTTAATGAAAAGAGGATTTGCTTATTCTTTATTTTAAATGTATTTTCAGTTATATTTAAATTAATTCAATTAATAAATTTCCAAATATGTAGATGGGAGCAATGAAGTTACCGTACCATTCGATCAAAAGGGGTTATTTTTTAATGGTAACCACAGCCAGGCTACTAAGGCACCCAAAATTTAGCTGACATTTAGACCTATCGAATGACATAACCATCATATATCTTTATTGTTGGGTTTAGAAAATATTTTGGGTTAAAATTCTGCAATTTTTTGTGTTTCAACCAAAAATAGTGAGCTGTCATCTAAAAATTTCCCAAAATGGCAACAGAATACGAGAGGATTTTTTTAAGAGGGAAATTTTTTATGAACTTTGAATGCAAGCAAAAAGAATTAAAACAAAATAAAAATGTACAATGGGACAGGTAAATAAAATACCATATTAAAAAATAATGATTTTGAGTGTTAATTGTGGATTTTCGACTGATTGATTTTTATTTAAAAAATAAAAATCATTAGTACTGAGATCAAAAAACAGCGTCAAAAACGAAAAAACTTCATATAAAATTCACTGTAAAACAACCATCAAAAATTTATGCGATGCATTGTTTTTCATTGTGTACACAGATAACAAAACAAAAGCAAGCGAAATCCACATTAGCGTTGTTACCTCGATGCACTGTGGATTGTATTAAAAAGATGCTTTGTTTTATTTTTTGGCGCGAAATAATTGACATTCGCTTTTTTCTTGAGTAGGTAAAAAACTACAATATGAGCAAAGATAGAAAAACCGCCTTCAAAGCTTCGGAAAAGATGAAAAAACAAGATGCATATTCATATGTATGTAATTATACAAAACAAAAAATGTTATAAATCGAATTAATTTATTTATTTAATTTATAAATTTTCGTTTATAGCAGGCAAAACGATTAAAGAGGAGCAAAGTAGAGAAGCCGAGAGAGTCAGAGAAACTAACCAGCAGTAATAGTCCGAATAATGTTTTTAGGGCAAAAAAACATGGAAAAGTTGCTCGAAAAATTGAAAAAAAACATGAAATTGGTTTTTTCCTCTGGATTTTTTGTATGAATTCAAGACCATAAGTAATGCTTAGAACTATGCATAATACTTTTTTGTGTTATTCGTTATGGTACGTTAATTTTTGTTTGCAGTCTCAATCATAACTGACGATAGGAACGACATATTTGGCTTATTCTTTCATTTTTTTATTTGTTATGCTCCCAGAATGGAAATAACTCAATGAAATGTTTTCAATTGAAAAAAAAAACTAAAATCTGGAGAAAATTGTGGATTTTGTTGTTGTTCAAAGTTGCCACCCAAACCATAAAAATGGCCGTCTGTTCAGAGATCGCTGTACAGACGCACTGTTTGCATATTGCGCAAGCATTGTTTACTGAAACATGAAAATTTGAAAAATTGCGACGCTTTTTTTTTTAAATATTGTCTAAACCAAACAATAAAGATCTATGATGGATATGTCATGCGATATGTCTAAATATCAGCTAAATGTCTCGCTTTGGTTACCATTCCAAAAATAACCCCTTTTGATCGAATTGGGTCAAATGGTACCGTAATATCTTTGCATTGATTTTCATATTTTTTTAAATTTGTATAGTCCCAAGATCTTTAATATTCATTATAATTTAAATAAAAATTAACAATAAAAAATAAAATACAATTCTAGAGTATAAACTTTCTAACATAAGCATAAAATTTTAAGGTTTTCAATGTATGTGAATTATTTTATTGAATATTGTCTAAACTCAACAATAAAGATCTATGATGGGTATATCATTCTTCTCCGTACCCCTTCGATCCCATTAACATGTGTACAACATTTCATCCATCTATCTTAAATTCTACCTCCTACCTCACATTCTCCTTCCCTTATTTCTCTGTCCCTCTTCCCCCTTACAATTCCCTTCTAATACCACTACAGTATTTTCAACAGTTTTGTCGGCGCAACTGTTGAAAATACTCCTGTGCCGCGCCGGCATTGAGATGAACCCGGGACCTGGTTCTGCTCTGTTTGTGTGAGAGAGATTTTCCGGAAGTTAACCTCGGTCCAATGTTCTAGATGTGGCAGTTGGTGCCACCTGAGATCTTGTTCGGGCCTTCAATCTCATAGGGACGATCTTTTTATTGTTGTTGTTGCTGTACTCTATCGTCATATACGTTCTTGTTTTTGTTGTACTAGCGGCTGCTGTTGTTATTGTGTTTGATGCCGCCAACGCCAAAGGGAGAGCGAATGCAGCTTAGTCAGTAGCAAACGTGCGTGGTAGAATATACACATATGTACATACATATATATATACATACATATATATATATATATATATATATATATATATATATATATATATATATATATATATATATATATATATATATATATATATATATATATATATATATATATATATATATATATATATATATATATATATATATATATATATATATATATATATATATATATATATATATATATATATATATATATATACATAAATTAGAAATTAATAAAAAAAATTTCTAAAATAAAAGTATCCTAAGTTTTTATACCATCAGCTATCTGCCAGTGAAAGTCAAAATCGGTCTAGCCGTTTCAGAGTTTAGCCGGAACAAACAGATAGACAGACAGACAAAAATTGTAAAAAAAATTTATTTTGGTATATGTATCGACGTGCATATGGGTGTATACACGGTACAGTACCGTGTATACATCAATATGCATTTAGTAAAAAGCGGTTATTTTACTATTACAAACATACACTCCAATTTTTTTTATCTGTATAGATAAGATACATTTTGGCGTTCCACAAGGTGTTATGACCAATATTTTATACACTATTTACATCTGATTTACTTTGCCGATGACACAGTCATCATGGCGAAAAATAGTGATCCTACAGAAGCAGCACACAACCTTCAAGATAACCTAAATGAGAGTAAATGCCCCCTGTCTGTATGAATCGAAACTAGTGCCACAGTTTTTAAAATATCGATGTGAAATCGGGTATGGATACTTCCTATGTTCCTGGGGTGAGCCACCATGCAAACACACCGCCCACTTTTCGGGTTTTGTATGAAATGTTGTTTCGTCCCGACGATTCCTAAATGGATTCTTAATAAATTTGACACCTAAAAACAAACGCTCTACACTTACTGGAGTAGCTGGAAGAAGAGAGTAACTTTGGACACTTGTGGAATTTTCTAACCATATATGAATGGTATCAGCTGTTTTTTGTTTGCCTTTGAACATTTAGCATAAGTATGTAAATATTTTATAATAAAAAAGTAAAAGTGAGAACCGAAACTATTCTGGTTTAAATGTTTTGGTTCCGGTACGGTTCTCTCATTTTAATTTATTTCGTTAAAAGAATCCGGTTTTTAAAAAATTTACCTCTTCTGGTTCCGGTTCTCAATTTAATCGTAAAGAAGGGAACTATTTCTTCTTCATTACCTAAATTAAGTGGTAGAAAATCCGATAACATTTTAGCGAGAATAAACTGTCATTCAAACGTCATAATAGCTATTCAATAGTTGTAGTTCATGGTTTATTAATAGTATAGTTGACAATTTATTAACTAGAAGCTATTTTCGTTCAGACGTATTTTCGTGTTACTTCTGGAGGTACATAGAAATTATCAATGACCTTCGGCTTTTTCTTTTTGCCAAACCATTTTTTCGGATAGTAAACATTCTTCTTGAATATCGCAATGTCAATATTGTCGCTCTCCTCGAAGAACCATAGATTTTGACGCTTTTCAGTTAAATCACTGAGCATAGTTTCAACGTTTTGCACTCGGAATTTACGGTTTCTAATCTGATTTTGATTTTTCACAGATTCCATATAATTATGTTCCCAAGCTTCATATCTCTTATTATGTTTCGCAATTATATTAGGTTCTTCTTTTATAGCAGAATTTTTTATAAATGCATCTAATATTGCATCCAATGATTCGTTTGCTTTACAAATATTAATGCTGTTATCAATTGCATCTTTCAAAGTTGTATGTGCAATGTTTGCATTTCTCATCGATAGCAAACTGCAAATCTCAAGAGTATCGATTAAAATTTTTTTTGAATTTTTTAACAGATTCTGAGCTTTGTCTTCTTGGCTGCACAATAAATAAGCGATCAGCTTAAAATTCTGTGCCAGGGTATTATCCTCGCCAATGCAGAGTTTTAGTATAGACCGAGCAAAACGATGGTCTTCAGAGTTTTCAACAGAATGATCATCTGCATAATTGCGAAGAAACTTTACCCGAATTTTTGTCTGTAAATTGGACCGCTCATTAGAACAAACTATAATTTTCTAAAAATTACACTATTCTCACCACATCCCCAGATGACTTTGGCACTTGTATAGCTTCATGTTGCGTTAAAGGTTCCTTAGCGATGAGTTTAAAATGTTTAAACAAGGCTTTCAAAGAAAGAGCTTTTACAAGCTTGCTTTCACAGTTCTCCTGATTAACCAATTCAAGTACTAAATGTGCAGCTTCTTTTAAGTTGCCAACATGCATAAAGTAATCCAACAAATAACAGGCAACGTATTCGTCCAAGAAAATGCCATATTCCAGTCGGTTGCGTAAAACCACAATCAAATCATTGGCGCTCGTTGTGGAGAGCAGTTGTTTTATGATGACACTTGGAAACAGTGGCACTGAAGTTGTCTGCTTTTGTTTTCTATTGGATTGTACCGGGATTTTGACATTTAATTAAAAATTTTTAATTGTAAACCATAGCACATATTTACCGAAGTTCGACCAATTGATCTAATAAATCCAAGTGTCGATTTTCTCGTTCAACAAAAACGTCAATACCATGTGACGTCGGTGACTGGATACCGCTCGGCGGTGGAACGTTTATAAAGTTACTGAACTCATTTGACAAATACGACGCATATCGTTTTACGTAAGCACTTTTCCACGTTCTATGCAAAAGCAACATATCGCTACAACTAACGTGCGACGGAGAGGTCTTAGTGCTGAGCAAATAATTACACAATTAGTTGTGAGTAAATGTTACCTGCGTGAATATAGCTACGAATTCCCAGCAACACAGGGTAGTACATGCACAGATATGCTGGACAAGGTGGCGTTGTTCATAAAATATTTATTTATTTTAAATTTTCAAGAATTCCTTACAATTTTAATAAAAATAAGCATTAAATAGAAAGAGAAACTTTATTTATTTACTTTTGCATCAATTGCAATGAAAATTAAGTCAAAAACATTGAAAGAATTGAAAAAATCAGTCCCTCGGATAACCTTTCCCGAGCGACCAAAATATATGGGCCAAAATTGACACCACCAACATATAGCTGAAGTCAGTGGCTTTAAATTGTGGATTTAGTTGACCCACACAAATCGCATGACAAACCTTGGTAGTTGTTGCTTGCGCACGGAAGCACAATAAAATTGTCCGTCTGTTTGTTGTTCATTGCTGAGTCGACGAAAATATATGGGCCAAATTGAAACCTTCAATATATAGCTGAGATCAGTGGCTTTAAATTGACATATTGCACGGTTCCCAAAGATCGAACCTTTTTACGAAAACGTACAAAATATAAAACTATTTAATTATTTGCGTTATTTGCGTTAATTTGACATTCACGTTGTAAATGGCAACGTTCACAATGTGAGCCAGCCGCAACTATTCACAATAAAGACTTTACATCTGGGCGAACTCATTACTATGGAAAGAGGGGGCTACCATTGATAATATATTGTTTGTATATTTTATGATTTTTATGAAGAAGACTAATGACTATATAATCTTTACAAATCACCTCACTCACTGGTATTCCGAATACAGTAATACATATATTTCAAGTGCAGTTTAACCTTCTACTGCATGAACATCTTTCCAATAAAGAAAAAAAAATGTTTGTGCAAATATGTGTTTATTTGGGATATTATAATATGTATTTGTAAATTTTTTTTTTTGAGTATATAGTTTAGGAGAAGAAAAAAATGAAGCCATATATGGCTCACCATGCATTAAGTACATTTCAGGGGAAAAAATGGTGTGCCATATATGGCTCTCTATGCATATAGTTTACTATGTGTGAAAGCTTGTGAAACAGTTTCTTTTGTCATTGTAGCGCAGAAATACATTTCATTTCTCACAAAAGTGTAGGAACGGAATGAACAATCGTTTTGACAAAGTTGTCTATTCTTCATCCATTTGGGAAAATGTCCAATACTGTCAGCTCGAACAAAATTCAGTGGGAAATCATGGCGCTTCATTCTTTTACTGCTAGTAGGAGTACCTTCTCTGCTTGTTGTCGGAGTGGTCGTAGGACGTCCTTGTTTTTTTAATTTTCCTGCCTTGCAGAGGTGCTCAGCTATTATAAGCTTGAAGTCAAACAATTGTTATTCATTTCAATGTACTTTTTGCCCTTCTTACTAAAACGCTTCCCACGGAAGTGGAAAGAATATTGACAACTTTATTCTCAAACCAGTAGACGAGGTCAACTTCAACTACATCGATATTAGCTACTTTTTCGACTATGCTTCCACGTCCTATTTTTTTCAGTTGGCATATTTGAATCAGGGACTCGATTAATCCTTCCCGTAACCAAAGGCAATAAACCATTTTTCAAAAGGTGGGCCTCATTACTGCATGAAGATATAGGTACCGTATATATATAACTACGTTTTTATAAAAATAAATTGCAATGCTTCTGTTTTAAACATTTAATTTAATACAAATAATAAGATTATTACGTACTAAAAGTATTTTAAGCTTTACATCTTAAGCTTATTTTTTGTTTTGTATAGTTTAAAGAACTTACATCTACTCAGTGTCCATTTAGCGCCAATACTGTAGTGCTAGCACTATTATCAAGACTTAAGTACACCGAGTCCGGTATCTAAGGCTAACAACTGTAGAAAAAGTCAAACGTGAGCTTAGATCGTGGTATGTTTTGATCAATTAGTAATTTTAATGACTCTTGAAAATGAAAACGATAAAAAAGACAATTATGAAAACTAAAACTATTCATTTCTTTATCAAAGGCAATTTCAAGGCACAGAAATTGAAATTTAAAGATAATGTAAAAAATACGGAACTTCTATGTAATGGCCCAATTACACTTTTAAAAGCTGCACGTTTAAATGAAAATCATACTTAAATCAAGAAATTAAACTTAAATGCTACTTTAGTCTAAAAAAACCTCATCGAAATACAAACGTATTTTTTATTCAGAGGAAGCTATTCTATGTATGTACATATAGTCTTTGACGCGCAATGCTGGTAATCGATTCTGATGCCAACATTCCTTCATTAACTTGAACATGCCCGCCAAATGCTGGAAAAAATATGTGTTTACTATCGAATCTGATAAAAAAATGTTCCATTAAATTACCGGATCTGAACTGCAGTGGTTTGGTATTGATGGCATGTATTTATCGATGCAGACCACTTTACGCTTTTGTATTTATTATAATACAAAAACAGCCATAACAACAACAGCAAAATCAAAATCTTTTTCAATTCTTCTTTCGATTTCTTCTTTTAGGTGGTTGTTGTATTTCAGCAGCCACCGCAACGGCTGTAGTTTGTGGAGTTGACTCGATTTCTTGATGTACAGCAACACTGTTAGCCGGAAGGCCTCCAATGGACAAAGCCTGCTCCACTGGTTGCTGTACCGCAACATTATTTTCTGGAACGCTTCCAGTGCCCAATTTGGTACTTGAGCAGACAATTTTCTGCCCAAGCAGCTGTTGCACCGCCAAATGGGCAACAAATTGGGCAGCAGTTGCGTCGGTAGCAATGGGCCCGACGGCCGACGACACCGGTGTTGCAGACTGCTGTCGCTCCAATGTTAGCAATCGTTCTTCCAATCTGTCGGTTCGAAAAACGTGTCCACCTCCTCGAGCCTGTCCACCTCATCCACCTCTTCGCGTCTGGCCAATATAAAAGTTATTACCGCGAAAGTTGGTGTTGTTTCTGCGCAGATGTTGCCAATTGTGTGGCAAAGTATAAGATGTTATTGTATGTCCCGCAGCGGAGAGCATAATCTCCACCCCGTCGGATGGGAACCTTATAGGCACCTCGAAGCTGATTATTTTTCTCTGCAAAGAAAGTTTTTTTCATTAAAATGTAGTATTTTATTAGTATTGTAAAATTTTATAGTAAATTAGCAACTTACCGCCATTTTTTCTTCGAAGTAACTGTTTCATCCAGGGTTACCACAACTTTGTTGCGTTTCCCCTGCATAGCTACACTGCTCGCTCATATATAAATATTCAACTGTACAGTAGAACTTGTACTTTTAGTTTAGAAAAAAAACACTATATAAACATAAAATGGTCACACTCAACCTAACCAGGGGTTGGTATCTTAAGAGGGTCTTAACTACTCTAGCGGGAAACACAACAAAAAAACAAAAGAAAACTTGAAATAAATAACCTGAAATAATCAGAGAAAGAAAAAAATACCATACCTTATTTACCAATTTTAAATGCTACCTTGTTATATTTTTTTGCCTATTATTTGCCTACTAAATATTTTTGTACTGAACAAATATGCTGACGTTCTCCATTTGCTCCCCCTGGATCCACCAATGTATGTATTTAGCCACAGAACAACTACAATGTGTATATCTCTATTAAATACAACCTTTTCAATGTTACACCCATCTATGAAATAAAATAAAATGCAAACATGTTTACAATTGGTTATCCTATTTTACAACAGTGGGAGATCACCGTGGTAGAGTATTCGTAAATATGCAGCATGTTGAACGAAGTATTAACTTGTGCCACTAAAAGCCCACCACCTTGCGGAATAACTGCATGCCCACAATCACGAGTACTTTACGCTGCGGATATTATGCGCGAGTGGCCGGCTAATCTACATCTATATCTATATC